>APFE030929035.1:197935-319511 GCA_000404065.3 Pinus taeda | reverse complement strand
TGTTTAACCTATTTGGAGGTGCAGTCAGTTGGATGAGTAAGAAACAATCTGTAGTGGCACTATCAACTACAGAGGCAGATACATGGCAGCCACTCATGCAAGCAAGGAAGCAGTTTGGTTGCAGAGATTGTGTTCAAGTATGGGGTTAGTACAGGGAGCTATAAGGATAGACCGTGACAGCCAAAGTGCAATTTTTTTGGCAAATAACCCTGTTTATCATTCAAAGACAAAGCACATTGATGTTCAGCATCACTTTGTGAGGGATATGATAGAAGACAAAAAGGTGTTACTGGTAAAGGTGGACACTTTGAAGAATACTTCAGATGCATTGACAAACTCTGTGAGCTCTGAGAAGTTCTCTTGGTGTAGAGAAAAAATGGGCGTTTCAGGGCTGGAAAAATGACTAAGCTCTCCTGTGGCCCCCTGTGGAAAGAAAACAACAAGTGGGAGATTTTTGGGTTGTGTTATATTCTTTCCACATAGTTAATAAGGGGTTTTAGGGGTACCCATAACCCCACTTTATGGGGTCCGGGGTAGCAGCCCGGAAAATTTTGGTTTTGGACCCTATGTTAGGTTAGGCGGACCCACCTATGGTTTTGTGCATGATTTTCGCACATGTTTGTTGGACGCGATGGTTTTCGGTCCATGGTTTTGGACGTGATGGTTTTTCAGTCCATGATATTGGATGCTTCAACATGTATAAATATGTATTGTAACATTGAAAGGAACATAATGAAAGATCAAGCTGGTAGTCTCGGTTTTGAGATCCAGTGGGAAATCTCTGTGTATATGTGTTTTATGTGTTATGCTCTCGCATTTTTATTTTTCCTATGATTTAGAATTCTTATGCAGGTAATTTCTCTATGGGGTTAAAACCTATAATTATCATGTATTAGGGAAGCGCAGGTTGGTAAAACCATAGCGATGAATGTAACTATGTCCCAAAGGCATGTGAGGTTGTCAAAAAAGTAGGTACCCATAGAAGCAAATCCATAAAAGAAATCAGAGAAGAGGCTAGTTGAGGTCTCTGGGTTAGAATTAAGAACATCTCCAAGGAAGAAGACACAACAAGAGCTGCAAACTAAGAATAAGGGAGACAAGGGGGAGAAACATGTGTAGAAGGGAAAGAATCCAATGTAGCATAAGGAGATTCATGACATTGAGGAAGAGATTGAGGAGAAATGGATGGAGACAGAGGATGTAGAGATCCAATTAAGGACCTAAAGGATGCAAAGTTTGGCATGTTCACTCCATTTCTTCCGAATGAAGTGTTGTTTGATGGCAAAGTGTTGGGGAAGATCCCATAGGTGAAGATGGAGGACTGGGATTTCAATGATCATAGAAAATACCCACAGTTTGAACTGAGAAGATACCTGTATTAGGTGTTAGAGTCCTATAATAATAGGATTCATAATTTTGAATTGACTATGGTTAACTCTTGTAATATTGTACATACCTTTGCTTTCTGCAAATGTTTTCCATATCAAAATTAAAAAACGTAAAGAGGGTATGTCCTAAAAGAAATATCAAAGTACAAAAAGAATAAGAAAAGATTAAAAAATGAAAAGATATGAACCCAAACAAAAACAGGTCATGAAAGTGTGCAAGTCCAAGTGCCACTACTCTTTACTTTACTGTCTAAAATAATGATTATGTGCATCTTGTCATTAATGCCACAACCCATGATGGTCAATCTGTTTAATCTTCACTACTTCATGCTTTACATTTCCTATTTATAGTTAGAGAATAAAGATCTGGCCAAACTATTTAATCTTGGCAGATTAGTATATAGGTAGAGAAATAAAATGTGCTCATAAGCTTAATCTGAGCCATTAGAAGATATAAGGTTAGAAGTAGATAGTTTACTTTTCAAAAGAAAAAGGAAAGAAAGGGTCTGCTAGCTTAAATGCATCCAACAAAGTGAAGAAAAAATGTTAGGGTAAGTAAAAGGGTAAGTAGAAGAAAGGTTGCAGAAAGTAAAAAGTTCATTGAAACAAAAGCACATTTATCATATTTAATCATGTGTTTCAGTGTGCAGGAGCAGTTATGAAAGAAAAAGGATGTTCACAAGTTCATTTCGTTAACTTCCCCTCATTCCATTTCACCCCCACTACATACTTACTAATTCCCCCTTTTACCCCTTCATTTCTTATGCAAGCCCCTTTTCCTTCATTTTGACTCCCACCCCTTGGTTTCACACAATTCCCTAGCAAAATACCATCCAAACTCATATCCCCACTCAAGAACCCTTTTTCCCTAGTGTGAAATCCTTTCCCATGCAAAAAATCACTTTCCCTTGATTAATTTTCCTAAAAACCCCAAAAAACCCACTAAAACCTCTTGTCCTAACTATTATTCCCCCCTCTGCTTTATAAAGTTAAGTCTCTTCCAAACCCATCTAACCCCGCAAATTCACTTTCCCATTATAATCCCTTTAACTCACCCCCTTGGTGCGGTTAAGTAAATCCCTCTATAGTTTAACCCCAGTTCTACTCCATAAACCTGCATTACAGTTTAACACCGCAATTATCCATTGATTAATTACACTTAAATGTAATTAACCCCTAGTCCCCGATAAATGTCTCCCCCATCTCCCATTGTGCAACTCTACCACACAATGGTCATTGGATCTTGCACCCCCAGATCCTACGGCCCTCACCCATATCGTGCCCATTCATCTCCCGACCTTTACTGGCCTGAGAGCACGGAATATGGGTGATATTGCTTGGGCCCCCTTTGGTTACGTGGTGGAACCACGTTAAGTTGCATACTCTTGGGAAAATACCACCCATCACTAAAAATTAGTGTGATGGCTCCCTAAAGTACCTCCCCGCCGAAAGCAAAAACCATCACTGTTCACTAAACGAGTTTCTGTGCCAATTTTTAACCATTGCCGATTAAAAGGCCACAGGCCCCCATTTTCACCCTTTTTGCTTGTTTGCTCTGCTAAAGCGTCTTAAGCTTTCTTGTGACCCCCAAGCTTCTACAACTAGTTCTGACCACCAATTACCTCCCGAACACACTCTGGAAGCCCAGTTCATCCCTCCAGTTTTCTATTGAAGCCATAGAACCCTTTGCAGCCACCATTCAAAACTAGTTTGCATCTTGAACCACAAATTCTAGGTATTTCAATAGAAAACCAGAATGACCCTCTCAGCTTAAAACATATAGTGAATTCAAAAAATAATTAATTTAATTTAATTGATTTCCCTTTGAACTGAGAGTATTTCCTCCTAAAATACCAAAACCCCTATCTTGCAAACTGCCAATACCCTATCTCTAAACCAAAAACATTTAGACTTCACTTCTAGACCTGTATAAGCCCCATTTCCACATTTTATCACAAGTATGGTTGCCTGACATCCCTGGATGTCAGACCAGTCTCAGCCCCTCACATGGACATTAACCATTTGGTCCTAGCAGATAGGGATTTCCAAATTAAAGACACTTATACCCCAGGCCACCTTCTGAAAATCCACTGCTGGAGTAAGGATAGGTTCCTAAACCATGCTGATGACATCAACTTTTGGGAATCTAATTTGCCCAAGTATACATTCCCAGAAGTTCACCCATTCCCAGACATTATACATTTTTGTCATGCCTATTATATTCCAAGACAAAGGGCTATTTTGGCACCAAACCATGAGTTATTATTCCCCATTACTCTTGAATCCATTAACTAAATGTTGCAAATCTAGCCTAGTCCTAATCTGACCCCTTTTTCCATTGGAAACCTATTGGGCCTATACATCACACTAGAACCAGTCAAAATCAAACAAATTTTCCAGAATTTCATCATTGAGGAACGCCATACTCCTACATACATTCCACCCTATGTTGTCACTATTTTTTCAGAGACTGGTAGGCGCATAATCACCATATACTCATGAATCCTAGTATACACATCAGATGAGCATGTGAATGAGGTCATCATCACCTTCCTATAGATTTTCACTCCAGGCAAGCCTCCTACTATCATGTTTGATTATGCCTAGTTCATTGCAGACAGAATGCATGAACAACTCACTAGACTGCCCACTAAAAGAGTTTTCAAATAATCTTCAGTATTGTTTCATATGTTCTTTTATTACCAGAAAAATAAGTTCCTTTTGAGCATCCAAAAGCTGGATACCAAGGGAAAGGAGAGATCATTCATCTACTGCACACCCTCGGTCCACAAGTTTTCCACAACATTCACCTACAAAGACTTCATATACTCCTTTGTATACCCTATCATGAACATGTTAACTTCTAAGACTCAGCCTAGAATCAACCTAGATATCAAGAGAGTAATGTAATTGGCCAAGAACAGTAAGGTGGGAGATTTGTACTTGTACCAAAACCACACTGAGATCAGAATTTATGGTCGTGAGCTAGCCCCCTATAAGCTGGCCAAATACCTCCCTATGAGAATATTTTCTCTTGAATACTTCAGACAAATCATTAGCTCTGATGAACTCCAATTCCTAGCTTATAGGAAGAAAACCCAGTTCAAAGTGAAAAACCAAATGGGCCCATTCATTTGCAATAACAAAGAGGTTGGACAAGAGGCTAACAAGTTACTTCAACAAATGCAATTTAGAAACAATTTCATCTAGCACTATGACCCTCATGGTGTCATAAACAAGCTCAAACTCAAGGTCAAGTTGGGAGCATACATCCACCACCCAAGGCTTGACATTGAATAGTTTGCTAACTAGGATGAGTGGGTGGAGAACACCTTGATTGATATGGACAACACTATTGTGGATGTATAGAACACCTCATTGATCTTGAAAGACAATTTGATCACAACTCTTTCCTGCAAGTTCCAGAACAAGGGGAGCCAATGAATATTCCTCCTGTCGTACAGACCGCAACCAATGAAGAGAAGAATCCTAAGAGGAATAGGGAGGAGACATCTAGCTCTGCCATAGAGACTATTGATGAGTTGGTTGAGCCAAGCAAGAGGCCCAAGTTGAATCCTATCTTTGAACAGGAGGAGAACATTGCTTCAGAGGACATAACTGACACTGAGGCAATGGAGCAGAGAAGTAAACAAGCATCTGCATCAGAGGAAACACAACAACCATCAACCTCCAACACACAGATGATAGATAGATAGTAGAGTATGGAGATCTCTTCCTATGTTAGGCCATCTGACAAGGAAAAGGATATCAAAGACAAATTTAAAGAGATAAAGATGAAGAATGAAAAATTGAAAGTAGAAACATATGCCAAGTACCTCAAGCTTACACAACCAAACCAGACTAGACTGATGTCAGCCTTTGACATCAAAGAAGGAAAAATTCAAGTCTCATTTTTGCAGCCCATTGTACAACAACCAAAGACCTCAACAGATTACAAGAAAACTAATTTTGAAGTCTTGGCCAAGGATGTTCATCCCATTGATCAGATAGAGTTTCCCAAGTAGGCTGCAGAAATAATCTACTCCACCCTCACAGTAAAGGCCATGGCTGCTTGCAAGCTGCAAGATTCATTGGACAATGTAATAGCTCAATACAAATTGGAGAGGGTCTCTTCATAGGCTAAAAACACCAGGATAAAGTCCTTGGAGGACTTGGTTATTTAACTGGGCCATGACCCAAGTGATATTAAGGCCACAGAGAAACTAATCAAAAAGAAGAATTAGGACATAGGAGCCCTCAAGAAACAACTCAAGTTTCCTCATTTACAACACCCACAGATAAAGGAAGTCCTGGAAAGCCAGTCCAATCGTAAGGAAATGATGGAATTAGTGCTACAACTAAATGACTAGTTAAAGGAGATGGATAAGGAGTTGGATAGCTTGATTCAGCTCAAACAAGCTAGTATTGATAATGCTCCTACAACTGTCATTCCAACAGTGACCACAGCTGTAACTTCTACTTTGGTAGCATCATTATCTCCCACTTCTCTAATGGCCACTGCACTATCGACATCTGCACCGACTACATCAGCAATAGGATCAACAACAACAACCTCCACAAGTGATGAAGCAAACAGGCTGGTCAAAGCAATGGAAGAAATGTCCATTCAGACCACTGAGATGAATAGATTGAAGAAGAAAGTCACCAGCCTAGAGATAGATTACATACTTTCCCAAATCATGCATAAACAAGAACAACAAAAGGCTACTAGGATGACTGAAAGAATCAAAAGCCTGGAGAAATAATTGACACTCAATGAACCTATAGGTAAGGCTAAGGAGAAACTTTGGGCCAATATCATTGACTCTGTCAATGACATTTGGCCATCCATCCAGGTTATTTTTTAACAAATAGATTTAATAAAGCAGACTACAGAAGCCATTGAAAGGGTTAAAGTAGAACTTGGAGATATGCCAAAGGAAGCTTCAAGAATCATCCACTTCCTCAACTCCAAGAATAAGTATGAGCTGCAAGAACTAGAGATACTTGACATGACATGTACAATTTTCGTGTTAGGATATTCCGACACATAGGAAATAGTTAAGTTCAACTTAGTCTACTATAGAGTTAGGTATAGAGTTAGGTAAAGTGTGTTTCTTTACTGTTGTACATTTTGTAACTTACAATCCGACGGTCACAATATGTAGTGATCCGACGGTTCATTCTCTCCTCGGTATTACGGACACTTGATCCATGGCTTGACACCCGATTGGTCCATGAATTATATTTAAAGCGCATGGAGGGTCATTTGTAGGTTCACCGTGCATGAGAGAAGCTTATGTAAATTTTCATTCTTTTATTAATAAATTGCTAGTAGTAGCCACGTTGGCGCAGGCTGTGGACTGTTTCCCTCTCTGAGGGTTTTAACCACGTCAAAACACTGGTGTATTGATCTGTGATCTGTTTGTGAGCGGTGTCCTTTTGGTGTTTTATCTGAGGAACTTACCCTGTAAATTCCTACATTTGGAAGTCAGAAAAATCCTCACTAAGAGGAATTTGATGTTGAATTTAGAAGATAAGTGTTAAACCATGCAACTATTCGTTGACAAGTTCATGGCTAAGTTCGAAATTTTGAAGGAAAATGGATTACCTAATCCCTTAGTAATAAATGATAAGTTAATGGAACATGGGGATTATAATAAGAAGATCAGGGAAGTGGCCAAAGAATAGGTAATCACTTCATTCATGAAGGGAATTCCAATAGGCAAAGTGTTCTATCAAACTTTTTAAAACTTGTTTTACCTCCAACATGAGGTAAAACACTTGTTTATTAATAAGCATACTTTTTCCAAATATACAGAGGCAGATGAAATATACAGAAAAATGCTCAATATCCCATTACCAGATGAGGAAAGATGGGAAAAACTAAATCATTTACTGTAATAAATACACAGTAAAATATAAATGTATAGTAAAAAAGTAAAACAACACAGTAAAAGGATATTGACAAGTCAGCAAGGTTAAAATGTATCATATGAAAGAGTATCAGATGAAAGGTTAAAGTAAAACAGAACACCTAGCATGAAGACCAAACAGCCAAGCAACATAAAGGGCAAAAGATCAAAGAGTAAAGCCAGCAAAACCTAAATAACAGGGACATGAAGCAACAATTCAATAGCTGTCTCTATCTTCTTGCATGAAGATATTTATTTTTCTAGTTTAGTTCTCAATGTAGTTTGAGATATTTTGTAAATCCTTTTGTATAAATACTTTAGAATTCAAAGTATTAGGGTGGATTATTTACATTTGTAGATTTATTTTGATTTGAAAACCTAAGGGTGATTGTACCATTTTCAAGTTGACAGACTAGAGCAAGTAATAAAAGAAATTCGCTACAGGATTCATGAGATGAGCTATTTGCAGTGAAGTATCTTCTTTGTTTGATCTTGTTACCTTCTTATGTGCTTCATAATCTTAAATGTGTTCTAAATTTTAATGAATTAACTGGATATATCACTCATAAATTGTTTAAGTACACTCTGTTTTGCACAGTTAGTCATTTACATGTTTTCCTCTGATACTCGGATTTGATAACCCTTAATTTCTCTCCCATCCCAGTTGACTTCTTTCATTCCTTCCAGAGTCCCAGCTAGGGAACCCTTAATTTCTCCCTGGATCTGATTTGAAACCATTTCACCATTTAGCCTTTGAGATCTACAGTAACTGATCTATCTTGTCCTGTAGACGCTGTTTTTAGAACTGAATCCAGTCTTGTTTGTCTAATATTCAACTCCATAGCCTAATGGCAAAAGAAAAGCTCTATTCATCTAAGTAAGGTGATCCCACCACCCAAATTCAAACCAAAACACAAGTGAAAACAATAACTAGCCTAAATTCATCTTAACTAAAACAAATTTAAATTATAAAGAGAGAGCCCCCTTTGAGCATCAGGAAGGCTAGGTCCTGATCTCGAAAAGTGGTTTGTGGTTACCTTTGACTTTTCTTCCTTCATTAACTTTGAAAGAAAAATCAGAGTGATAACAACAGGTATATTACCCAAAAGTTGGAGTTACAAGGTTGGAGCCGCACTAGTGGGCTGCAAGATTGCAGAGAGCAGGCATGTTAAATATGTTAAATGTGACACACTTCGGTAGGAGAAAATCAAATACAACTTGTATGAGACAACTTCTCGCATTACTACATGATGGATGCCTATGGATGGGGATGAGGATCCCAATCGATGAAATGTTGATTAGAAGGATTGCATGACTGCGTAACCAAGGGAAAGACCCTGTGAAAGATTTTGTGGGAAAGAATCAGGACAAGGCAATGGCACAAACGATGAAGGAAAAATTTGGAATATTGAATAAATCGAGCGGGTATGACATAAATTCCATCAATGACCAAGGGATGTGCTTCTACATGCACATATTAGTAGGGAAGATCATGGGGAAGTGCAAAGAAAATGAGTTCCCCACAGCCGTGGTCTCTTTGGCTACGTAGTACAGTGCAAAGGTCCAGTTTAACTCAATCGCCTACTTGTTTGAGGATTTTTTGAAAGATTTCATGGAAGTGAAAGAGGAAAGGAAGACCTTTCATTACATATGGTTAATCATCATCATCATGTTGATTGCATGGAAGGAGCCAGAGGACCTGCAGTTTCCTCCTGTCAAAGTAGATTTTTACGAAGCAGTGAGGTATGCCTCCCTCTGGCATACTAAGGAGTCGTCGCGTGTGATGGAAAATAGGATTTTCTTCATACTACTATCAATGGATTTGAACATGGTGGTGAATCAACACACAAGGCTATCACCCAGTCTATATACAGAATACAACAACATCGTAGACTTTAAAACATACTTCCACCAAGTCTATGTGAATGCAAGGAGAGGCTTGACGAGGAAATGGCACCCATTTCCATATTTAGAAACCAAGGATGATTTATTATCAATATTACAAGGTTGGTCGGCAGAGTGGATGACTCCACCTGGTGGAGAGGTTGGAGTGCAGAGCAAAACATGTGGACACAAGTGGAAAAGACAAGGAGACAGAAGTAGACAAACCAGTGACAGAGCTAGAGTTAGAGCCAAGAACAGACCATGGTACCTAGGACCCTCTTAGCGATGTAGATCCAATATAGGAGTCCCCATTCATTATCAAAAAGTGGGTACCTACAACAACTATGACATGTGTAAGGAAGAAACAAAAGGCAAGTAAAATGAGGGGCAGGATACTGCATGTCCTCACAGGTGGGGACATTGATGAGATCGATGAGAAGGTCCAAGAGGTAACGGTGGAGACCTGGGAAAGAATTGAATATTGCTATAGAGCGATCTTGGCAGAGGTTCAATAGGGGATCACAGAGTTAAAAGGTGTTTCCGTTGATAGAGATACAACCAGAACAGATGACAAAACCACTACCGGTAGAGCGACGAACAGAGACACCCTTCAGCATTAGGATTTTGCAGGTTCTAGCTAGAGCACTACGATTCAAAGCACCAGATGATAGGGAAATATTTAAAGCCAGACACAACACCAACATGAAAATTGTCACACTGTTGATTCAAGTACTGCATGAATTCCACCAGAGCATAGAAACTAAGTTGCAGGAGAGGAAGCAGTGAACTTCATTGTTGAATAGTCAAGTGGAAAAGGAGAAAGGTGAGCTAAAAAAGGAGTTGGAGTAGTTGGCTAAGTAAAGAGATGAGGTATGGTAGAAGCAACAATAATTGGAAAAATCCATTGCAGATACTTGTATCACAGTTCTAGACGTGAAGGTCTACGAAGTGGAAACACCAGCAAAGAAGGTTGCGAAGCTCGCCCTCCCGATAAAAGAAGAATGAGCTTGTAAAGATGAAATTTGAGTATGAAGTGCAGATTTCTAAGCTAGAAATAAGGTTGTATCCAGCCACACCACCAGAAGTATGGGAGAAGAGGGAGAAATATTTAAATTCTATGCGGAAAGGAATCTCTGACTTAGTGGTGAACAATGTGAAATTAATTGATGAAAAAATGCAAATTTGGACCTCACTGTAAGAGGATCCAAACATCCGGAAGATCGAGGAAGAGTTGCAGGTGAAGCAGAAGTGGCAGGAAGAGATCCTTGTAGTTAAAAAGACCCTACCAATCTCACATAGGCTTGCCAAAATTACTAAAGGAAAGAACCTCAAGAATCAGATAGATTATCTTCAAAGGAAGGAGCATATCTTGCAAGAGAGGACTCGGCCATGGCAGGATGAGGCCCTTCAAATTTTGCAAACAATGGATGGGAGGCTCAAGGAGTTGAAGAAAAGGGAGCAAGAAGTACTGCAAAATACTGTTGGTCCAACTATAGAGGCATTGGTGGAGGAGATGCATCAAGAGGAGAAACAAATAGCCAAAATACTCTAGCACTACAATGAAATCTACAATGGAATTACAACGAAGATCAAGGGCATTGTAGCTAAGTGACTCAGGATGAGTCATGTGTGAGTGTTGGGTGCCTGTTGGGCGCAGCCCAACTTGGTCCAGTTTTGGTCAAAGACTTGGAATTTTGAGGAGCATAGCACGTAGAGCTGACAAAGTTCTATTCATCGCATGGTGTTTAGGGGCTTTGGGGTGGCTCAAAGCCCCTTAATTTGTAACAGGTATTGTGTTTTAGCCATTGTTTTGTTGAATCCATGGTGTGTGGACCATGGTTTATGTAGTGATGTAATTATATGAGGAGATGTAATATATTTTCGAGAATATCAGATCATAAGTGAATTGTGAACATACTTTCTGTCTTTAGTCTGTATTTTTGGGCCTTAAGGCTTCACAGCTAAGTGCGTGGAGGCCTGGAAGAATATGCAGCTGAGTGTGTAGACCACCTGTAGTTGGGTACACAGGTTGAAGAAGTGTATGTATTGAAGATCCATTTTAATAAAGAAGAATATATTTGATGAATTATGGTGTATATTTGTTCATTATTTGTATTTTTATGCATGTGTTGACGGTGCTAGACCCGCCAACATGTCAAGGGATCTCCCTGGTAAGAAGTCCCAACTAGACCTCAAACTGTTTGGTGTAGGAGTCCTAACAGTGGGTCATACGATATCACCTTGACTGCGGTTTCACACAAAGGCAAGTAAGATGTCCCTGTTGGTAGCAAGGGTATGACATATGTAGCAAGTCAAGGAAGGTGCATGAGAGCTTCTAACACATGGAGGGTGAGGTGAGTGTGCCCCTTAGAAACCTATGAAAGCACGTAGTTAAGAAGGGAACACAAGAGAAAAGATGTATCACAACATTGAAGGCAAGTAAGATAGCAATACAAAGTGATGGTTAAACCAACAACATATTTTAGTAAGATTCATAAATACATATACTGAAAATAGCTACACATGCATGCATAAGAAAATAGATACATATATCATTTAGAGTAAACAAGATAGCTGAAATACAATACGATGTATGCATGAAATGTGTTGGCTCTGTTATATTAAGAAGTGTATGTTCCAGCCATACAATAAAACCATGACCAACCACTAGTTCTGAGAGTGGAACGTTACAGTCACTTCCGCCTGCTCCTCCAAAGAGATATACTAGCTCTATATAGTGGAGAAGCTAAGGCTCGTTACAATACTATCCAAGCTCTCTCTAAGATACTCCTATTGGAATCTTGGCTGACCAAAATCCTTGACAATGAGTTATGAGGAACAATATATAGAAAACGATGGGATGGCCCTTGACATTCCCCTTTGTGACAGTTCATCTACCCTCATGACTCTTCATCTACTCTACGACTATTACATCCAACTACTGGAACTTGAACATCCACTTAACAAGGAATTACATACAATCTGCACGTGTAACCATGTGAGACAAAATAGGCTTGAGCAAGCCATGCAAGAAATCACTATGACTCACACAATTGTGGGAAGCCCAGCTCTTCGACATCTTCACAGTGGACGATAGTAGCGAACTGATTCCAAGCTCGATAGTCCATGATGGTGTCCATGTACTCTAAGGTGACATATTTCTAGAAACGAACTCTTGCCTCCATAGCATTCAGGTACACTAGTCGAGATGCTCTGTCCAACTCATCTGCTAACATGCACATCATTGTCTTGAGTGCATCTAGACCAACGACATGCTGATGCATGGTGTCTATGCTGATCACCAAGTCTGGGCTAGTGGCTATGTGCATAAAATTTTCAAAGTATGATTCAATCTCTGGTCAGACATGTGCCTTTGAAATTGCCTGGGTGAGTGTCCCAATAGATGGGATCGCATGTACACGCACAACAACATCCATTCTCCTGAATACCCATGCATGGGAAGCCTGCAAACTAGTGATGAGTTGTGGGAGGTCTTCACAGTTCCAGTTTTGACTCTAGATGCATGCCTTCAGCTTAACCAATCTAGGCTTCACCATCTTGTGCAAGTGTAACGAGGCTCCCTTGTATCTGATTGTCCATGTTTGCATGTAATCAACAATAGCATACACGTTTGACAAGATATGTGCTCTCCTCGCACATTGATATTTCCAACCATTGAGATGGAAAACTACCTTATGCATGGTACCAAACTTTGAATACAATGGCCACATGACTTTGTCAAGGGACAATACTTCATCCAATATTGTCTTGTTCAACTCTACTTGAGTGGATGATGTAACCAATTCTCCTCCCTTCTTAGACATCTATAACTTAGCCATTCACTCTTTCTCAGCTATCAAGAAGCGAAAGCTCGAGTTAGTGGCTTTGGTATATACTCTAGTAGCATCAGATAATGTCGTCAGCTGCTTGTGCATGTCATACATGATCACTCATTCCTCAAACTACACAGGATATGTGTGATCATTTGGAGTCGAAACTCTGCGAGATTGGATAACTCTATGTTGGGACTCTTTGAATGAGATGTTGTGCATCTCTCCCTCCTGATTGTCTCCAAGGATTTCAATGTCTCTTTGGTCTCTTGGGACTTGCTCCACTTCTAGATCTGGTGAAGCTGGTGGGTCAACCTCTTGGTGGTGAGGCATGAGGTCGATGTCTTGCTCCAACTCTTATTACTCCATTTTTGTATCCATCTACTGAAGTTCTTGTTCAATCTCTTGAGCAAAGTCCTACTCCTGTGACTACTCACCCTGTCTACTTGGTGCCAGTTATTTGGATGATTCGACTACTTGTATGGGCACGGTTTCATATATCTGTACGTATTGTGCCCCCTATTGTACCTGTTCCTATAGCACTTCCTTCTTGTGTCTACGCAACTCCTATTCCTTCTGTAGTTGCTTATTCGACTCATGCAACTCCTTCTTTGTATCCTCCATTCTCTATTTTTCTCTTTGCCCTTACACATTCCTCCTATCACATTGTTGCCTCATCGCCTCTATTGCCAACGTTGATTTCTACACAAGTGGGTCTACTTGCAGCTTTGTTCCTCCTTCATGTTGTCAACAATATTCCTCTTGCCTTTGTCACACGCGGGTATGTTTACCTTTTCTGTTGTTGCTGGTGGTGCTCTCCTAGATGTTGCTTCATGCTGCATTGCTAACCATTCCTCAATGATGTTGATTGGTTCATTGGGCCTAGAGAAGCTATAACAATATCTCCATCGGTCCTCCTCCACCCAGTAACATACCTCATGGATCCATTGAAACTGTACTCTCGTGCAATTATCTTTCACAATACAGTGCAAGTCATACGGATTGAAGCTTCAGACGTCGAAAGGATATTTCTTGATCTCCTATGTTTCAACATCTACATGCTTGAGGTTCCATATCTTGTATAACCTGATCCACAATGGAAGAGTGAGCCAAGGTGCCTTCTTCTTCCTGTGCAGCCTAGTTGACAGTCCTGCCAAGATGTGGTATGGTACTTCTTGGATGATGAGTTTGTCTGAGGAAAACTTCAGTAAAACATACAAAGGCTTCTTCGCGATGTACATCCATATCAAGGTGTTAGATGGTGAGGCATACCAATCTGGTATTTCGATCAGTGCCTCCATTGCTTCCTTTGACATGCAAGGTGGATCCTGCTCAAATATCATCTTCTACACTAGGGTGACAAAATGATTTGATAGATGTGTGATAACTCCTCTGAATCTACATTCAGACAACATTTTACAATAAGTGTTCACAAAGGTCTCCATCGATGTCCATGCCCACTTCAAGCTCAGGGACTCCTAACGGGCACAAATTTCATCTAAGATGTAAGCGGCCATGTAGATTTCTACTAGCTGAACTTTGGGCAACTCTTGAGCTCTTGTTACCTTTTCCTTCAGCCTATGAGCCAACATGTCGGACCAATTGCATGTTTTTCCTTCACTGGCTAGTTGGTCCAACACGATCACCCAACTTTATGGGAAGGTTTCTATTCTCTCTTGGCCATACAAGTGACATGAAAAGATGACCAAAATTGATATGCCTTCTGTAGTATCTTTTTCTTGTAAACCAGGTTGGGATTCATCCTGAATTTGGCCGTCTCCTTTACCTAGTTCTTCAAGGTATCCCTGAAGTTCGCATTACTACTGGGTATGCTTAAGGGTGTCTCCATGGTGATCACTGGCTTTGACATATGGTACATCTATTCATAATATTGTGCCCTGAAGGTATTAATCTTCGTCCCACTAACACTACTCAATGTCATCATCTCAAGATTAGTGTGCGAGACAATCCAATGTGTCATGTCCACACATGGAACATAACAAACCTGCATGCAATTTGGTACAAGCTAGACTTGTGAATGTTCACATAAACTTTGCGGTCTTCGAGGTCTTCCCTAAATGTGCCTACAAATGCATCATTGACCTCTTGCCATTTTAGCTTCATGTCCTTATCTACAATCAGCTTGGTGTCTTCATAGACCGACAAACTTGTAGACACTCTCTCAACTGCTACTCCAGTTGTGCTTTTGTCGGTGTCATTTGATCCTTCTCTCTTTGAGGCCATTGATCCTAAACTGTTGAGTGACGAATTAACACCTACTATATATGGATACATGGCGACATGCATGGAAAGAAATTTGTCAGCTAAAACCAAAGAAAACTTGAGGAATGACATGCAACATACCTGGGGATTGACTGGCAAGGATTGAGCAATTTTTCCTAGGAGGCCATGAGACCGGCTACAAGAACTACACAATAGGTATTCTGGACTATCTAGAGGCTAGATAGCTACTGCAATTTCACAATGTGTAATCCAAACTGGCTTGCTAGCTACTAGGATTACACAATGCACAATTCCAGCTAGCAAGGGTTGCAGGCCCAGTGACTACATTTTGCAATTTTCTGGGCTAGTAGTCACTGCCTCTTAGAATTGTGTAATGCAAGACTAGAGGATAGTCATTGGGAAGAAATGCACATGTTCTCAGAGGATGGCAGAACCTTCCCTCTTAGGATTGCACATTGTTGTCTTTGTGAGGCAGAGTCCGAGCCAAGGTTGCCCAAACCCGCCGACAGGCAACTAAAAGCAGATGTGGATGTGAATGCATGGCAATACTGAGTGTAAGTAGGAGCAAATGATCATGCATGAAAATAGTGAATGGAATATTTAGAAAATGGAACAGCATGCATGTCTGTGAAGTGAATTGCCGAATCGACAATCGTTCGTGCAAAACAATGTCATGCATGCAACAGTAGTGAGATGCTAATGAAAACTAAAATGGTGCTAGTACAAGCTAATATGCATGAAAATGATAACAAGATTTCATATAAATCAAGCAGACAACACTCACAAAACACAAAACACAAAAACCAACAGAAATGTTGCAAAAGACAAGTTAAGCAAACTTCCCAAAAATAGTTGAGTTGGATGTGTCGAAGACTCCTAGATGTGTTGTGGGATGCGAGAGCTCCAATATCGATGTGTAGAAGTGAGCTTTGAGGTGTAGAATAAATAAGTTGGAGGCTCATGATGCACATGCCACAAATCTAGGAAAAAGTGACACTTGGAGGAAAGGTTCTAAAATGATGTTTGCAAGTAACCTCCAACTACTAAAAATAGATCCCTAAAATCCAGGGATGCTTTTTTCATGTTGCTTTTTCCTATTTCAGGGAAAAGTAGACCATGCATGCAAGTCAATTTTTCTCAGTTCCCATTGGAACCAGTCAAACCAAAGGCACATGCAACAACCTTCCTGACTGAGGGTAACTTTTGCATAGTTTCTGGGAGGAAGCTGGGCTGGATGCCCAAAAGGATTGTGCAATTTCTGGGCTAAGCAGCTGACTGTTGCCTAGGATTGCACAATTTCTGGGTTGAGCAGTCCTACTGGGTTATATTGAGTAGTTTTCTCTGGGAAGGTTGGCTAGTAGGATTGCACAGTTTCTGAGCTCAGTAGACTTCCAATCAGGATTGTGTAATTTCTCAAGGGAAGCTTGGTTCCCCTCCAGAATTGCACAATTTCTTGAGGGATCTTCTCAGCCAACAACTGGAACAAGTCTGGGAAGTAGCATGTGCTGGGTTTATGAAAATATATCATGCACAGGTTGTCATGCTGCTAGAAAACCATTGAAGCTTGTGTACTTGACAATGCAAGACATGTTGCTGAGGATGGTTGGTAGGGAGGCTCCAAAAAGAAGCTAAGGAAAAATCTTTGACGGTGGTTGTAGCCACTACAACACTTGACAACACTCTTCATGAATGAAAACATATGTTGGTTGTGAAACACCAACTTTGTCGATGGTTTGATCCTCATTCACAATAAGTGTAGAGTCTGGAATGGAAGAACACAAGATAGTATCATCCAGAGGATCATCTTAGTACGAAGATGGAGGTTGAGGTACAAAATGCATGTGACAACTCAAAGGACTCACAACCAAATTTGTGTGAAAATTAAGCGAAGCAATGATGGGAGGATGTGACAATTGAACAAATGTGTGTGCCTTTTCTCCTGCATCACTCTACAGTGGTGGAGTTGTTTGATGAGGGGACTGTGGACAGTCACTAGTGATAGTGACCATATCCATCTGTGATTGCGAAACTCCATCATTAAAGTATGTTGAGTGAGGCTTGGGTTCAAACTTCATATTCGGATGAACTGATTTGTTAAGGCAGTACTCGAACCTATCCCAAAGATATGGAAATTTCATCTCGATTTTCAGAGCTTCAAACAACAAAACATGGAAGCATTGCCAAAAATCCATAGGTGGTTCATGTAGGGCCTTCCGTTGTTGTAACATTTTGTGGTCAATAGGTTTTGGATCAAAATGATGGAAAGTAGAGTCAATGAGATCACAAAACTGCTTAAGTGAGTGCACGCTATCAGCCGGTAGGCTACAACACCACCGTAGTGGGAATTCGCGAAGTGTGTATGCAAGTAGTAAACTGACCTCTTCATTAGAACATCCATCTTCCTCATCTATCATGGAAATGAAGACTTGTAAGAACATAGGCTAGGACACTTTGCCTTCACCATCATACATGAATTCGGGAAAGAGATCAAAAAACTCCCTCGTGACGTTGAGAGGTTCGGCATGCAAAAAATATTGTGGAGGGGTGAGTGTGATAGAATCCATGGTAGATGTGCAAAGGTTCAGAATAGGATGAGAGGGCATAGCTTGTCATCTGGACCTCCTCCTAGCACTAGGAACATTGACAGTGTTTGACTCGCCAACATGTCAGGGGATCTCCTCAGTAAGAAATCCCAACTAGACTTAGACCGTTTAGTGTAGGAGTCCCAGTAGTAGGTCGTATGGTATAACCTTGACCGCACTTTCACACAGAGGCAAGTAATATGTCCATGTTAGTAGCAAGGGTGTGACATATGCAACAAGTCAAGGAAGGTCATGAGAGTTTCTAACACACGAAAGGTGATGTGAGTGTGCCCTTTGGAAACCTGTGGAAACATGTAGTTAAGAAGGGAACACACAAGAAAATATGCATCACAACATGGAAGGAAAGTAAGCTAGCAATTCAAAGTGATGGTCAAACCAACAACATATTTCAGTAATATTCATACATACATATACATAAAATATGCATGCGTAAGAAAATAGATACATATACCATTTAGAGTAAACAAGATGGCTGAAATACAATACGACATATGCATTAAATGTGTTGGGTCTGTTATATTAAGAAGTGTATGTTCTAGTCATACAGTACAACCATGACCAACCACGATTTCTAACAGTGGAACTTTACACTTAGTGTTGCATACTCCTCTAAAGACATATACTAGCTCTACACAGTGAAGAAGCCAAGGCTCATTCCAATATTGTCTAAGCTCTCTCTAAGATACTCCTAGCAGAATCTTTGCTGACCAAAAGACTCTATAATGAGTTATGAGGGACTATATATAGCAAAGGGTGGGGTTTCCCACGACATTCCCCTTTTGTGATAGTTCATCTACCCTCATTACTCTTCATCTACTCTATGCCTGTTACATCCAACTATCAACACTTGAACTTCCACTTGACAAGACATTCCATACAATATACAAATGTACCCATGTGAGAAAAAATAGGCCTGAGCAAGCAATGCAAGACATCACTATGACTCAAAAAAATGTAGGAAGACCAGCTCTTTGACATCTTCACAGTGGTCTATAGTAGTGAACTGATGCCAAGCTTGGTAGTCCACGATGGTGTCCATGTACTTTAATATGACATCTTTCTCAAAACGAACTCTTGCCTCCATAGCATCTGGGTCCACCACTCTAGCTCGTCTATCCAACTCGTCTGATAACATGCGCATCATTGTCTTAAGTGTAGTTGGACTAGCGACATACTGATGCATGGTCTCTATATTGATCACGAAGTATGGGCTAGTGGCTATGTGCATCAACTCATCAAAGAATGAGTCAAGCTCTAGTTGGAACTGTGTCTCTGTCTCTTCCTAGGTGAGTGTCCCAATAGATGGGATCACATGTGCATGCACAACAATATCCATTCTCTTGTCTACCTATGCATGGGAAGCCTGAAATCTAGTGATGAGCTACGGGAGGTCTTCATAGTTCCGAATTTAACTCCGAATGCATGCCTCCAACTTGACCACTCTGGGCTTCATCATCTTGGGCAAGTATACCAATGAGGCTCCCTTGTATCTCATTGTACATGTTTGCATGTAATCAACAGCAGTATGCACGTTCTACAAGATACGTGCCCTCCTCGCACATCGTTGTTGCCAGCCATTCAGATGGGCAACTGCCTTATGCATGGTACCAAACTTTGAATCCAACACTCGCATGATTGTGTCAAGGGACAATACTTCATCCAATATTTCCTTCTTCAACTCTACTTGAGTGAATGATGTAACCAATTCTCCTCCCTAGTTGGCCGTTTATAACTCCTTGGTCATTCACTCGTTCTCAGCTATCAATAATCGAACACTCGATCAAGTGGCTTCGGTATATGCTCTGGTAGCATCGACCAATGTTTTTATATGCTTGTGCACATCATACATGATCACTCATTCCTCAAACTATGTAGGATATGTGTGATCATCTGGAGTCGACACTATGCGAGATTGCACAACTCTATGTTGGGACTCATCAAATGAGATGTTGTGCATCTCTCCCTCCTCATTTTCTCCAAGGATTTTAGTGTCTCCTTGGTCACTTGGGACTTGCTTCGCTTATGGATCTGGTGAATCTGGTGCGTCGACCTCTTGGTGGTGAGGCATGAGGTCGATGTCTTGCTCCAACTCTTGTTGCTCCATGTCGGTATCCATCTGCTCAAGTGCTTGTTCAATCTCTTGAGCGAAGTCCTGCTCCTGCGATTGTTGACCCTGTCTACTTGGTGTTGGCTATTTGGATGAGTTAGCTACCTGTACAGCCATAGTTTCACCTATTTGTACATGTTGTGCCCCTTATTATACCTATTCTTGCTACGCTTCCTTCTTGTATTTGTGCAAATCATGTTCCTTCTAGAGTTTCTCCTTCAACTCATGCAACTCCTTCTTTGTTTCCTCCATTCTCCATTTTTCTATCTGCCTTTGCACATTCCTCCTATCGCGTTGTTGCCTCTTTTCCTCTATTTCCCAAGTTGATTTTTGCACAAGTGGGTCTTCTTGGAACTTGCAGCTTTGTTCCTCCTTTGTGTTGTTGACAATCTTCCTCTTGCCTTTGTCACACATGGGTATGTTTACCTCTGTTGCTGCTGTTGTTGGTGCTCTCCTAGATGCTACTTCATGCTGCTTCATTAACCATTCCACAATGATGTCAACCAATTCATTGGGCCTAGAGAAGCTATAAAAATATCTCCATGGGTCCTCCTCCACCCAATGACACACCCCATCGATCCACTGAAATTGTACTCTCACACAATGATCTTTCATAATACAGTGTGGATCATATGGATTGAAGCTTCAGACGTCGAAAGGATATTTCTTGATCTCCTTTGTTTTGACATCTGCATGCTTGAGGTTTTGTATCTTGTATAACCTGATCCACATTGGAAGAGTGGGCCAAGGTGCCTTCTTCTTCTGATACAGCCTAGATGACAACCCTGTCGAGATGTGGTATGATACTTCTTGCATGACAAGTCTGTCCAAGGAAAACTTTGGTAAAACATGCAGAGGCTTCTCTACGATATACATTCATATGAAGGTGTCAGATGATGAGGCATACCAATATTCTATACCGATCAGTGCCTCCATTGCTACCTTCGACATGTAAGGTGGATCCTGCTCAAATATCATCTTGTACACCGGGGTGACAAAATGATCTAACAGATGTGTGATAACTCCTCTAAAACTACATTTGAACAACATTTTACAATCAGTGTTCACAGAGGTCTCTGCAAATGTCCATGCCCACTTCAAGCCTGGGAACTCCTGACGGGAATAGATTTCATCCAATATGCAAGTGTACATGTATATTCCTGCTTACTAACCTTTGGGAAATTGTTGAGCTCTTGTTACTTGTTCCTTTAGCCTGTGAGCCAACATGTCGGACAAATTGCATGATTTTCCTTCACTAGCCGGTTGGTCCAATGGGATCACCTAACTATGTGGGAAGGTTTTCATGCTCTCTTGGCCATACAAGCGACATGCAAAGATGACCAAGTATTAATACGCCTTTTGCAGTATCTTTGTCTTGTAAACCTAGTTTGGTGTCATCCTGAATTTGGTCGGCTCCTTTACCCAATTCTTCAAGATATCCCTAGAGTTGGCATTGTTGCTGGGTATGCTGAAGGGTGTCTCCATGGTGATCACTGGCTTCTACATATGGTGCATTTGTTCATAATCCCGTGCCCTGAAGGTAGCAATCTTCGTCCCGCTAACACTACTCAATGTCATCGTCTCAGGATCAGTGCATGAGATGATCTGATGTATCATGTACATGCATGGGAACATGGGATACTTGCATGCAATCCATACATGCTGGACTTGTGAATGTTCACACAAAATTGGTGGTCTTTGAGGTCTTTCCCAGATGTGCCTAAAAATGCATCATTGACCTCTTTTCCTTTTAGCTTGATGTACTTATCTACAATTAGCTTGGTGTCTTCATAGTCCAATAAACGTGTAGACACTCGCTCAACTACTGCTCCAGTTGCACTTCTGTTAGTGTCCTTTGATATTTCTCTCCTGGAGGCCATTGATCTTGAACTATTGACTGAAAAACGAACACCTGCTATATCTGGAGACATGGCAACATGCATGGAAACAAATTTTTCAGCTAAAACCAAAGCAAACTTGAGGAACAACATGCAACATACATGGTGATTGACTGGCATCGATTACGCAATTTTTCCAGGGAGGCTGGGAGACCAACTACCAGAACTGTGCAAAAGGAAGTCTGTACTATTTGGAGGTTAGCTGGCTACTGGAATTACACAATGTGCAATCCAAACTGGCCTGTTGGTTGCTTGGATTGTGCAATGCATAATTCTAGCTGGCAAGGGTTGTAGGCCTAGTGACTGCATTGCACAATTTTTTGGGCCAATAGTCACTTCCTCTTAGAATTATGAAATTCAAGACTGGAGGATAGTCACTGGGAAGAAATACACATTTTCTAGGAGGAAGGAAGAGCCTTCCCTCTTAGGATTGCGCAATGTTGTCTTGGTGAGGCAGAGTCTGGGCTAAGGTTGCCCAAACCCACTGATGGGAAACTGAAAGCATATGGGGATGTGAATGCATGGCGATACTGAGTGTAAGTAGGAGTGAATGATCGTGCATGCAAACAGTGAATGGAAGGTTCATAAAATGGAACAACGTGCATGTGTGTGAAGCGAGTTGCCGAATCGGCGACTATTCGTGCAAAACAGTGTCATGCATGTGACAGTAGTGAGATGCTAACAAAAACTAAAATGGTGATAGTACAAGCTAATATGCATACAAATGATAGCAAGTGTTCACAAAAATCAAGCAGACAACACTCACACAAGACAAGACACAAAAGGCGACAAAAATGTTGCAAAAGAAAAGTTTAGTGGATTTACCCGAAAATAGTTGAGTTGGATGTGTCGATGACTCCTGGATGTGTTGTGGGATGTCAGCACTCCAAGATCGATGTGAAGAAGTTAGCTCTGAAGCATCGAATAAATAATTTTGAGGCTCATGATGCGCATGCCACAAATGTAGGAAAATGCAACACTTGGAGGAAAGGTTCTAAAATGATATTTGCATGTAATCTCAAGCTGCTAAAAATAGATCCCTGAAATATAGGGATGTTTTTTGCATGTTTCTCTTTTCTATTTTGGGAAAAATAAGCCCATGCATGCAAGTCAAGATTTCTCTGTCCTGGGAGGAACCAATCAACCTGAAGATACATGCAACAGCATGCCTAATTGAGGGTAACTTTTGCACAGTTTCTAGGAGGAAGGTGGGTTGGCTGCCTAGAAGTATTGTGCAATTTCTAGGCTGAGCAACTGACTACCACCCAGGATTGCGCAATTTCTGGGTTGAGTAGTCGTGCTGGGTTAGATTAAGTAGTTTTCTCTAGGAAGGTTGATTGGCAGGATTGCACAGTTTATGAGCCCAGTAGGCTTCCAATCAGGATTGCGTGATTTCTGGAGGGAAGGATAGTTCCCCTCCAGAATTCCACAATTTATTGAGGGAGTTGCTCAACCAGCAACTGGACCAAGTTTAGGGAAATAGCTTGTGAGGGGATTACAACAAGATATCATGCACGGGCTATCATGCTAATAGAAAACCACTAAAGCTTGTGTACTTGACAGTGTAAGACATGTTGTTGAGGATGGATGGTAGGGAGGCTCCAAAAAGAAGCTAAGGAAAAATTTTGGAGGGTGGTTGTAGCCGCTACAACACTTGGTGATGCACTAGTAGAACTCCATCTCTTTCAATGGACCTTGTTTGTGAAAAGCAAGTCTAACACCTCCGGAAGTATTGTTTAGTTCTCTGTTCGTCTTGGTTTTCACACTTTCTTGATTGTAAGATGTAGCATCTTCCAAGCTCTTAGTCAATTGACACACATTCCAAGCCAATCCAACATAGTTTTTTCAATTGGGGTTGAGGATTATATTAGTGCATAAGCAGTATAGTTGTCAGAGTTTTAGTTTTATCTCTAGTGTTGCTCCGCTATGAGCAGGCCTGGACAGTACCCTGGCAGAGTCATGCAGGAACACAAGCTTCGCTCTGCTGCCAGTGAGACAGGTTAGTACCCCAACAGATTTACTTGCATCACCTCTATGTGGAGGAAGCCTTTCTCTTATTTCACCTTATTCATTTTTCATTTTTTTGAGATTTTTCACTTTTCATTTTTTTTAGTTGTGCATAACACTTATTCATTTCAAAGGTGGAAGAGGGGTCCTGAATTATTGAGAGAAGAAGAGGTTGTTCCTTTAGAGAAGTAGTTTATGTATAGCTCTGACGTGCCTATAAAGGTTTTCCCCCTCACTCTACTCTACTTGACTGAGCTAACAAGGATTAACCCAAAAACAAATGACTAGAGTAGGTGAAACTAGTTAGCATGCAAGCGTTTGTGTTTTCACCAAGGTTCACTTCGAACAGTACATATTTTCCATTGGCATATCATGGACTAAGGATAGTAAGTTCTTCATATAAAGGTCAGATGATAGATAACCAAGTGGTGATAGCTGCATAAGGCCTCTTATACTTTACCCAGCTTGTTTCAAGAGTCACACATAGTTTCATGCAAGACTAACCTACGAGCGCAAAAAAAGAAAACAAACATAAAACAAAGTAGAAGTAGAAGTAAATGTGAAATCAAAGTGGAAAGAAAACAAGTGAGAAGACAAACAAACATGCAAGGTAAGTAAGAAAATGAGCATGCAAGAAAACAACCAAAAGTAAGCACTACTCCTACTCCAAAGCTACTGGTGCATGGGCCTAATCATGTGAAGTGATACTTCCAATGCAGCCACTGGCACATTGGTTGACCCATGTTGTTGAAGGCATGGTTCGTGAGAAACACAACTGTGTGAACTAGAAAACATGAAAGATATAAAAATGAATACAAACACACTCCAAGTTTCAATGTGTCCACAAAACATAAGTAGGTGCAATTACATGACATATAGTCCATGGACTCATCATGGTGTTGTTCAACACTACATGCAGTTGTGAAGCATATGCATACTCTTGACTGTGAGATGCAAGCAAACGAAAGAAACAAAGACAACTTGCATCATGCACGTGTGCTTGCAATGTAAGATTCATCCAATGCATGAGCGATGGGATTGTGTAGTTCGAGTGGAGGAAGCATGATCTGTGTGTGAGATTCATCTTCAATGCATATAGATGAGTGATGAGGAGCCTTGGTTGTTTCAAAAATTTCCTTATCGGAAGTGAAACCAACCTCAAGACAGCGAGGGCTTGACATAACCATTAGCTCGAGCTGAAGTGCCTCAACAGTGTGGGGGGTTTTGACTTCACCTACAGATAGATCATCATAAATAGGTAGCTTTGAAAAATCAACTGCAAGAGAATCATGATCATGGTCGAATACAGGAGTAAATAGATCATGACATCTACGATCAGAAAAATCAATGATTTCATCGGCATCCTCATGATCTGATGAATCAAACAGATGGGTAGATGAGAAGCGAACAAATGCACTGTCTACATCTCTAGAAAAAAGTAGATGAATATTAAAGTGGACTTTCAATGAATAGTTTATCCTCTCTGTTGTCGGATGATGGATTGAAACCCGATGTGTTCTATGAATGATAAAAAATGGGTGCATCCATAGATGGAGATACACATGCAAAATCATGGATGGCAGGTTCATCAAAGATGTTAGGAAAGGACGGAGTAGGCTCAGACAAAAGGGAGTCATCCTTCACCGAGTTTTGATGCTCAAGTTCCCAGTCATACTCTTCATGAATGAAAACGTATGTTGGTTGTGCAACACCAGCTCCGTCAATGGCTTGATCCTCATTCAGAACAAGTGTAGAGTTTGGAATGGAATAACACAAGACAGTATCATCCGGAGGATCATCCGAGCATGAAGACAGAGGTTGAGGTAAAAAATGCATGTGACAACTCAAAATACTCACACCCAAATCTACATGAAAATTAAGCGAAGTGATGTTGGGAGGATGTGACATTTGAACAAATGTGTGTGCCTGTTCTCCTTCATCACTCTGCAATGGTGGAGTAGCTTGATGAGGGGATGATAGACAATCACTAGTGACAGTGACCATATCCATCTGTGATTGCACAACTCCATTGCTGGAGTATTTTGAGTGAGGCTTGGGCTCAAACTTCATCTTGGGATGGACTAATTTATTAAGACAATACTTGAAACTATCCTAAAGATAAGGAAATTTCATCTAGCTTTTCGGATCTTCAAACTGCAAAACATGGAAGTGTTTCCAAAAATCCATAGGTGATTCATGTAGGGCCTTCCATTGTTGTAACAGTTTTTGGTCAAGAGGTTTTGAATCAAAATGATGAAAGTAGATTCAATGAGATAACAAAACTTCTCAAGTGAGTGCACGCTATCAGCCGGTAGGCTGTAGCACCACCATATTGGGGATTTTAGAAGCGTGTATGTAAGCAACAGACTGACCTCTTCGTTAGAACATCCATCTTCCTCGTCTTGCATGACAAGGAATTCTTATAAGAACACAGCCTAGGCCACTTTTCCTTCACCATCATATGTGAATTCAGACAATATATCAAAAAACTCGTTCATGATTTTGAGAGTTTCAGCATGCAAAAAACATCATGGAGGGGTGAGTGTCACAGAATCCATGGTAGATGTGCAAAGGTTCAAAATAGGCTGAGAGGGAATAGCTTGTCATCTGGCCCTCCTTCTAGCATCAGGAATGTTGACGG
The DNA here is from genome assembly GCA_000404065.3 of Pinus taeda. Classification (NCBI taxonomy): domain Eukaryota; kingdom Viridiplantae; phylum Streptophyta; class Pinopsida; order Pinales; family Pinaceae; genus Pinus; species Pinus taeda. The sequence continues at coordinate 292,994 of APFE030929035.1, read as the reverse complement.
TGCTAGACCCACCAACATGTCAGGGGATTTCCTCTGTAAGAAATCCCAACTAGACCTTAAATCATTTGGTGTAGGAGTCCCAGCAGTGGGTCATATGGCATCACCTTGACTGCAGTTTCGCACAGAGGCAAGTAATATGTCCCTGTCGGTAGCAAGGGTATGACATATGTAGCAAGTCAAGGAACGTGCATGAGAGGTTCTAACAAACGAAGGGTGAGGTGAGTACACCCTTTTGAAACCTATGAAATCACGTAGTTAGGAAGGGAACACATGAGAAAAGATGCATCACAACATGGAAGGAAAGTAAGCTAGCAATCCAAAGTGATGGTTAAACTAAAAACACATTTCAATAAGATTCATACATACATATACAGAAAATAGCTACACATGCATGCGTAAGGAAACAAATACATATATCATTTAGAGTAAACAAGATATCTGAAATGAAATACGACATATGCATGAAACATGTTGGATATATTATATTAAGAAGTGTAAGTTCTAGTCATACAATACAACCATTACCAACCACTAGTTTTGGCAGTGGAACGTTATAGTCAGTGTCGCCTACTCCTCCAAAGACATATACTAGCTTTGCACAGTGGAGAAGCCAAGGCTTGTTACAATACTGTCCAAGATCTCTCTAAGATACTCCTATCGAAAGCTTGGCTGACCAAAATAATCTACAATGAGTTATGAGGGACTATATATAGCAAAGGGTGGGGTGGCCCTTGACATTCCCCTTTGTCACAGTTCGTCTACCCGCATGAATTTTCATCTACTCTATGAGTGTTACATCCAACTATCGACACTTGAACTTCCAGTTGACAAGACATTACATACAATATGTAGATGTACCCATGTGAGAAAAAATATGCTTGAGCAAGCCATGCAAGACATCACTGTGACTCGGACAACTGTGGGAAGACCATCTCTTCGACATCTTCGCGGTGGTTGACAATAGTGAACTGATGCCAAGCTCGGTAGTCTGCAATGGTGTCTGTGTACTCTAAGGTGACATCTTTCTGGAAATGAACTCTTGCCTCCATAGCATTTGGGTACATTGCTCGAGCTCCTCTCTCTAAATCATCTGATAAAATGTGCATCATTATCTTGAGTGTGCCAGACTAGTGACATACTAATGCATGGTGTTTGCACTAATCACCAAGTCTGGGCCGGTGGTTATGTGCATCAACTTGTCAAAGTATGAGTCAAGCTCCAGTAAGATCTATGACTTTCTCTTTGCCTGGGTGAGTGTCCCAATAGATGGGATTGTATGTGCGTACACAATAACATCCATGCTCCTAAATACCCATGCATTAGAAGCTTACAAACTAGTGATGAGCTACAGGAGGTCTTCATTATACCATATCTAACTCCGGATGCATGCATTCATCTCGACTGCTCTGAGCTTCATCATCTTGGGCAAGTGTAGTAGGGCTCCCTTGTATCTCATTTTCCATGCCTGCATGTAATCAACAACATCATGCAGGTTCGACAAGATATGTGCTCTCCTCGCATACCGCTGCTACCAGCCGTTGAGATGGAAAACTGCCTTATGCATGGTACCAAACTTGGAATATAATGCCCGCATCACTGTGTCAAGGGAAAATACTTTGCCTAGTATTGCCTTCTTCAACTCTGCTTGGGAAAATGCTGTAACCAATTCTCCTTCGTGCTTGGCCGTTTAACTCCTTAGCCATTCGCTTGTTCTCAGCTATCAAGAAGCGAACACTCGAGCTATTGGCTTTGGCATATTCTTTGGTAGGATCGGCCAATGTTGTTGGATGCTTGCACACGTTAGACATGATCATTCATTCCTTAAACTATGCAAGATATGTGTGATCATCCAAATTCAACACTCTGTGAGATTGCACAACTCTATGTTGGGACTCATTGAATGAGATGTTGTGCATCTCTCCCTCTCAATTGTCTCCAAGGATTTCAATGTCTCCTTTGTCACTTGGACTTGCTCCATTTCTATATCTGATGAAGTTGGTGGGTCGGACTCTGAGTGGTGAGGCATGAGGTCAATATATTGCTCCAACTCCTGTTACTTCATGTCCATGTCCATCTTCTCAAGTGTATGTTTAATCTCTTAAGCGAAGTCCTGCTCCTGCAACTACTCACCCTGTCTTCTTGGTGCTAGCTATTCGGATGAGTCGACTACATGTACGGGTGCAATTTCATATGTCTGTACATGTTCGCCCCCTACTGTACTTGTTTCTTCTATGCTTCCTTCCCCTATCTATGCAACTCATGTTCCTTCTAGAGTTGCTCCTTCAACTCATGCAACTCCTTCTCTGTTTCCAACATTCTCCATTTTTATCTCTACCTTTGTGCATTCCTCCTATCCCATTGTTGCCTCTTCACCTATATTGCCAAAGCTGCTTTCTGCAAGAGTGGGTTTTCTCACAACTTTCATCTTTGTTCATCCCCCGTGTTGTCGACAATCTTCCTCATGCCTTTGTCGTGTGCCGTATGTTTACCTCTGTTGGTTGCTGCTGCAAGTGCTCTCCTAGATGCTACTTTTCTAACCATTCCATAGTGATGCCAACCAGTTCATTGGCCCAGGAGAAGCTTTAACAATATCTCCATGGGTCCTCCTTCACCCAAAGACAAGGTCTGTGGATCCACTAAAATTGTACTCTCGCATAGTGATCTTTCACAATATAGTGTAGGTCATACAGATTGAAGCTTCGGACATCGAAAGGATATTTCTTGATCTCCTCTATTTCGACATCTACATCCTTGAGGTTTTGTATCTCGTATAACTCAATCTAAAAACAAAGAGTGGTCCAAGGTGCCTTCTTCTTTCGGTGCAGCCTAGCTGCCAGTCCTGCCAAGATGTTGTATGATACTTCTTTTATGACGAGTTTGTCCAAGGAAAACTTCGGTAAAATATGCAGAGGCTTCTCTACATTGTACATCTGTATGAAGGTGGAAGACAATGAGGCATACCAATCTTCTATATCAATTAGTGCCTCCATTATTGCCTTCGACATGCAAGGTGGATCTTGCTCAAATATCATCTCGTACACTAGGGTGAAAAAATTATCTGATAGTTGTGTGATAACTCCTTTGAAGTTGCATTCAAACAACATTTTACAATAAGTGTTCGTAGAGGTCTCCGTCGATGTTCATGCCCACTTCAATCCTGGGAACTCTCGACGAGCACAAATTGCATCCAAGATGTAAGAAGTCAAGTAGATTTCTACTTGCTAACATTTGGGTGGTTGTCAAGCTCTTGCTACATGTTCCTTCAGCTTGTGAGCCAACATGTCAGACCAATTGCATGCTTTCCCTTCACTAGCCAGTTGGCCCAATGCAATCACCCAACTCTGCAGGAAGGTTTTCGTGCTCTCTTGGCCATACAAGTGACATGCAAAGATGACCAAGTATTGATACCTCTTCTGCATGATATTTGTCTTATGAACCTGGTCGGGTATCATCCTAAATTTGGTTGGCTCCTTTACCCAATTCTTAAAGATATCCCTAGAGTTGCCATTACTGCTGGGTATGATGAAGGGTGCCTCCATGGTGATCACTGGCTTTGTCACACGGTACATCTGTTCATAATCCTGTGCCCTGAAGGTAGAAATATTCATCCCACTAACACTATTCAATGTCATCGTCTTAGGATCAATGTGCGAGATGATCCAATGTATCATGTCTGCGCATGGGAACACGTGATACCTACATGCAATCTGGTACAAGCCGGACTTGTGAATGTCCACCTAGACTTGGAAATTTTTTAGGTCTTCACCAAATGTGCCTGAAAATGTATCATTGACCTCTTGTGATTTAAACTTGATGTCCTTGTCTACAATCAGTTTGATTTCTTCATATACTGACAAACTTGTAAACACTTGCTCAACTATTACTCCAGTTGCTCTTTCGTCGATGTCCTTTTATCGTGTTGTCTTGGAGGCCATTGATCCTGAGCTACTAAGTGACTGATGAACACTTGCTATATCTAGAGACATGGTGACATGCATGACAAGAAATCGGTCAACTAAAACCAAAGAAAACTTGAGGAATGACATGCAACATACTTGGGGATTGACTAGCAAGGATTGCACAATTTTTCTTAGGAGGTTAGGAGACCCATTGCCAGAACTGCGAAAAAAGAATTTCGGACTGTCTGGAGGCTAGCTGGCAGCTGGAATTGCATAATGCACAATTCAGACTAGCTTGCTGGCTACTAGGATTGTGCAATACGCAATTCCAGCTGGCAAGGGTTGCAGGCCCATTGACTGCATTGCACAATTTTCTCGGCCAGAGACACTACCTCTTGGAATTACACAATGAAAGACTGGAGAATAGTCACTAGGCATAAATGCACATTTTCTTGGAGGAAGGCAGAGCCTTTCCTCTCAGGATTGGCAATGTTGTCTTGGTGAGGTAGAGTCCAGACCAAGGTTGCCTAGACCCGCCAATGGGAAACTGAAAGCATATGGGGAAGTGAATGCATGGTGATCCTTAGTGTAAGTAGGGATGAATGATCGTGCATGCAAAAAATGAATGGAAGATTCATAAATTGAAAAACATGCATGTGTGTGAAGCAAGTCACAGAATCAACGATCGTTCGTGAAAAATAGTGTCATGCATGCAACAATAGTTAGATGCTAATGGAAACTAAAATGGTGCTATTACAAGCTAATATGCATGAAAAAAATAGCAAGCGTTCACAAAAATCAAGCAGACAACACTCACACAAGCCAAAACACAAAAAGCGAGAGAAATGCTACAAGAGACAAGTTAAGCAAACTTACCCAAAAATAGCTGAGCTAGATGTGTCGAAGACTCCTGGATGTGTTGTGGGATTTTAGAGCTCCGATATCAATGTGAAGAAGTGAGATTTGAAGCGTCAAATAAATAAGTTTGAGGCTCATGACATGCATGCCACAAATCTAGGAAAAAGTGACACTTGGAGGAAAGGTTCTAAAACAATGTTTGCATGTAACCTCCAACTGCTAAAAATAGCTCCCTAAAATCTAGGGATGCAATTTGCATGTTGCTTTTTGCTATTTCAGGAAAAAGTAGCCCATGCATGCAAGTCAAGTTTTCTCAGTCCCGAGTGGAACTGGTCAACTCGAAGGCACATGAAACAACTTGTTTGACTAAGGGTAACTTTTGTGCAGTTTCTGGGAGGAAGCTGGGCAGGCTGCCCAGAGGGATTGCATAATTTCTGGGCTGAGCAGTTGATTGTTGCCCAAGATTGTGCAATTTTTGGGATGAGCATTCTTGCTGGGTCAGATTGCACAATTTTCTCTGGGAAGGTTGACTGGCAAGATTGTGCAATTTCTAATCCCAGCATGCTGCTAGTCAAGATTGCGCAATTTCCAGAGGGAAGACTAGTTCCCCTCCAGAATTACGCAATTTCTTGAGGGAGCTTCTCAACCAACAGCTGGACCAAATCTGGGAAAGCAGCTTGTGAGGGGAATACAACAAGCTATCATGCACAGGCTATCATGCTACTAGAAAACCATTGAAGCTTGCGTGATTGACAGTGCAAGACATGTTGCTGAGGATGATTGGTGGGAGGCTCCAAAATGAAGCTCAGGAAAAATATTGGAGGGTGGTTGTAGCCGATACAACAAAATGCTTTTTACTGAATTATGTGAAATAATACATGTTACTCTATTATTTGATATGTTTATTTGATAAGTGAAAATTTGTGAAGTAAATCATTTGCATGAAGTTATTTATGTATGTGAAGTTGTAGATAGGTTCAAATCATAAGTAAACACTCATATGCTATAATGTGCATATCCCTTTGGCTGTAGGACCCTAGTTCTGCAACCTCTGATAATCGCTTTAGGTGAGACTATGATCTTCTTGCGTGTCATTGCCAAAAGGGCTAGTGGTTGAGGGTTTTGTTGGTGCACAATACACTTTGAACCTGGGTCCAAGCCCCTTGAGCCAATATTGTTGGGCGAACCCCAAATTGGTCCAATTTTGGTCAAAGACTCAACATTTTGAGGAGTGGAGCGTACACAGTTATTGAAGTTATATTCATTGCATGGTGTTTAGGGGCTTTGGGGTAGGTCAAAGCCCCTTAATTTGTAACGGGTATCTGTTTAGAATTTTTTTGTTGAGTCTATGGTATGTGGTGTTGAAAATGGCAACAAGAAATGTTAAAAATAGAAGTGCTAAAAATAGCACTGCTATAAATAGCAGTTCGGGTACCAATTTTGGACATAGCAACAAGGAATGAAAAATGGAAATGCTAAAAATAGTATTTCTATAAATAGCATTTCAGGTTGGATTCCTATTTTAGTTAGTCCCTAAACTAAAATAGAGAAGTAAAATTTGAATTTGATCTTAGCAGCTATTTGTAAAATAATTAATTAATTCAACTTGAGTTAATTAATTGGAGAAAATCAAACATGAAGTCTTTGTGAAGACATGCAATAGTTATCCCTTTGATTGAGGATATCCCTTAATTAAGGAGATAAGGATGAGTTGTATTTGAGTTGTAATTAGTTAGCTCAGTTAACTGAGTTAAGTCCAATTAAATTAGTTCCAAACAGTTGGAGGAACTAATTGTGATTTCAGTCAGTTAATGCATGCATGCATGCAACTAGTGTTCTCCAGATAACTAAATATTCTATCATAAATAATTCATGCATGTCAGTTCAGAGAAAGACCCAATTGAGATTAAAGGAAGGGACAATGTACTATCAGTTGGAGGAATTTTCCTATATAGGAAACTCATCCATGCAGAAGGAATTATCTCCTTTAGGATTGCATAGTTAGATCAGAGGTTAGTGAGTGTGTGAAGAGGCCAATTCACATAGGTGGCAACACTGGACCCCAAGGAAAACTGCGCAAGGAAATAGGAGGCTTGGAGGGTAGAGGAGAAGGTTTGTGAGAAGCCTTTGACTTTTTATGAGTAGCAGTTTGATTGCAAAGAGAGCAGGATAGCTTGTGAGCTGATTCTTTTTGTAATATGAACATATTTCCACTTGTATGATAATACATATATTGGGATTTTTAGTTGAGGTTTTCCCTAGAGTATTCTTCGGTGTTCATGTGTGATTGATTTCTCATTCTCAGTTATATGTGTTCTATTTGATCTTGCTCATATTCGATTAAGCTTCCGTAAAGTTTGTTGTAGAAGTAGATCTTGTATTTTGCTTTAGTATATTGCATAATATGTTGATCTATAGTGATAATTTCTACATGTGGACCATGGTTTTGTAGTGATGTAATCTATATAAGGATATGTAATACTTTTTTTAGGATATCAAATCATAAGTGAATTGTGAACATACTTTCTATATTTAGTCTTGATTTTTGGACATTAATGCTACGTAGTTGAGTGTATGGAGGCCTGAAAGAGTCTGTAGCTAAGTGCGTAGACCACCTGCAGATGGGTGCGCAGGTCGAAGAAGTGTATGTATCGAAGGTCCATTTTAATGAAGAAGAAGAGATTTGATGAAGTATGGTGTATGTTTGTTCATTATCTGTACTCTTATCTATGCCTTTTACTGAATTATGTGAAAGAATACATGTTACTCTATTATTTGATATGTTTATGTGATAAGTTCAAATCTGTGAAGTAAATTATCTTTGTGAAGTTATTTATGTATCTAAAGTTGTAGATAGGTGTAAAGCGTAAGTAAACACTCGTATATTAGAGTTTGTCTATCCCTTTGGCTGCAAAAACCTGGTTCTACAACCTCCCATAATCCCTTTGGCTGCAGAAACCTGGTTCTACAAACCCCAGCGGCCTCTCATGCCAGAAGAAAAGAAAGATGAGGGGTTAGGAGATCCTTTCAAAATATTACTCGTGGAAGACCTCAAGCGACAAAGGGATGCAATGATGGATAAATTTACCTAAATCCTTTTGCGGCTAACCATAGGTGACAAATATTCATCCAACAACCACTCTGGAGGTACCATTCATTTTAAGGTACAAGTTCACTTTCACATCCCCATATTTGAAGGACAGATAGATGCAGACGTCGTAGATAGATGGTTAAATCTGTTGGAAGGATATTTTTTGTTTCATGACTTTTCCAATGAGGAAAATATTACTTTTTCACTCGTCAAATCCACCCCACATGTCAAGGACTAGTGGGAAACCTACCATGAATAAAAGGACGAGATGGAATTGTCATTATTTTCAATTGCACCCACTTGGAATTATTTCTGAGATGCCATCAAGGAAAAATATTACCTTGTCGGGAGCTATCAAGGTAAATACATAGAGTGGACTATGTTGCAGAAGGGAAGGTACCAAGATATGTCGGATTTCACAATTTTTTTCCATACCCTTCACATGAATATGGGTATCAAGGATTCTTAGTAGCATTTGGTAATCAAGTACCACGAATTTCCACACAAGTAAAATTGAGGATGAGATGGGCTTCCTAGACATCTCCTCGCTTGGCACCACCTATCGATACATTGTCAAGATCGAGCAGAAATTTGAATAGAATAAGCGAGACTTTGGATATGAAAATCCGAAGAAAGGGAAAGGTGCCCCCAAACTATAGAACAAAGGACAAATCCAAGGTGGGCCTATCCAGGACAACCCATCGAAGCCGCAAGAAAAGAACAACACCATGAAGACAAAGAATGACACAAGGAAATGGTGTGAATTCCATAAGAGCCCCACTCACAACACAAGTGAGTGTTGAGCCAAACAGGGATTGGTGGATGAGCTAAAGGCTTCCAAATCAGATGCATGTTTCAACTCTGAGTCAAAAACTAACAAGGAGAATGACTAAGGGAAGAAGATTATCGATGCAGAGCCTAGTGCCACTATTGCCACCACCAAGATCTATAAGGATGAGGTTAAAGATCCATAGGAGGAGGGGTAGCTCTTCCACTCACAAATGTGGGTGAAGGGTTCTCCACTACAGTTCATTATCAATGGCAGCTGCCAAAAAAACATCATTTCAGCAGAGGTCATGAAGTGGTTGGGCCTATAGACCACACCAAACTAGAAGTTGTACACCATTGGGTGGGCTTAACCAAGGGAAAGATCTATACATCAACCAATAATGTCACCATCTCTACACCATCAAGCCTTTCACAGATGAGGTATTATGTGATGTTTCTCCTTTATAAGTTTGTAATGTTTTATTAGGCCAAACATACTTGTGGAAGCAACATGTTGTGTATGAGTCAAGGCCTTGCATTGTTATTATTACTTTGGGCAATAATCTTTACATGATACTAGAGGTAGCACCTCCTACTGCCATTTCTTTGATCACTGTGAAGAAATGTCGTAAGATAATTTCCTAGAACGACAAATTTGTTTTCTTTATAACTCACCCTTAGGGAAAGAAGAAGATTACGATCATGATCTCTGGATAAGGCTTCTCCACATGGAAATAGCAGATGGAAAAGGTTGTAGAGGATTACGGGGACACCTTAACCTCACTCACAGGGATACCTCTACATTGTCAAGTCAAGCACTCCATCAATCTGACCATGAGCATGCCACTACCTAATGGATTGATTTATAGAAACTCTGCTCTGGATAATGATGAAATCAAGAGGCAGATTCAGGAGTTGTTGTAGAAACGACATATCAGGCCACGTTCATCACCCTGTGGGAGCCCAATCATGTTGGTATAGAAGAAGGATGGGACCTAGAGACTATGTATTAACTATCGGGCATTGAAAAGGATCACTATCTAGAATAGCTATCCAATCCCATGGATTTATGACCTTTAGGACCAACTCAAGGGGGCCAAATATTTTAGCAAGATTGACTTGAATTTTGTTATCACTAGGTGTCGATTGAACCCTCTGATGTGTGGAAGATTGCCTTCAAATCCAAGGAGGGCCTTTTCTAATGGTTGGTCATGCCTTTTGGGTTGACGAATGCCCCCACAACCTTCATGAGGTTAACGGATGACATATTGAAACCCTTCAGCAACTCATTCATGGTGGTGTATTTGGATTACATTTTGATCTCCAGTCAAAGTTGGGAAGAACACCTCCACCGTATTCGACAGTTCCTCCAAACCCTGCAGCAACATAACTTGTGTGCCAATTTCGAGAAATGCACTTTTGGTATGACCCAGGTTCAATATATGGGGTTCATAATTGATGAGAAGGGTTTGCAAGAGGACCCATCCAAGATACAAGTCATTCGGGATTGGCTAGCATCAATCACTCTAGCAGAGCTCCATAATTTTCTGGGTCTTACCAAATTCTACCACAGGTTCATGTTGGGGTTCTATCATATAACTTGGCCTTTGAGTCAAGTCACCAAGGGAGGAGAGAAATAAAAGTTATTTTCCGATTTGAAGCATTACCTTTGCTTTGCACCAATGCTTACATTACTAGACCTGCAAAAATCATTTGAGATCAAGATAGATGCCTCTCACTATGCTATTGGTGCAGTTCTTACTCAACAGGGGCATCCATTGGCATATCGCAGTGAGACACTATCAGACAATGTCCAAAATTATCCCACCAATGACAAAGAGATGTATTCCATTATGTAGGTATGCTAACGATGGAAGCATTACATTTTGGGGAAGGAAACGACCATCAATACTGACCACTGACCCCTGCAACTCATACAAACATAAGGGAAGTTGTAGAATGATCACCATCAAAAATTTCCACATACCTGCAACAATTCCATTTAAACATTAAGTACAAGAAGAGAATCACCAACAATGTTACAAACTGCCTCGCTTGACCACTGGTCATGGCACTGTGCTTGACTCTTGTGGGCACAAGACTTCAGAGTGGCCACATCTTTACAAGAGCAATCACAAATTCAAAAAACACATGCCAGACGCTCCTGGAAGGTAAGAAAGTTCCAAATTTTCACCTTCGGGATGCACTATTATGCAACTTGGGACTCCTTTTTGTTCCTTCAAGTGAGTGTGCCAATATGATTTGCGAGGCAAACTACAGTCGGGTCGCTGGACATTTAGGGGTAGACAAAACTATGGTAGTGTTGTAGAAGTATTTTTATTGGCCAAACCTTCAACAGGATGTTGGGAAGTACATTAGATCCTACACTTCTTGTGTCATTTCCAAACTGACCATAAAGAGGAAAGTCCTATATAATCTTATGCCTAATCCTAGTCAACCTTGGGAATCCATCTTCATGGATTACATGTTGAGCCTTCCTTCTACTAAGCATTGCAATGACTTCATTTTCGTGGTCATTGACAAATTCTCTAAGATGGCCATTCTGGAGACCTACAAGAAGAGTATCACAACAGAAGCCACTGCTAAGCTCTTCTTTGAACAAGTGTGGGTACATTTTGCAATCCCAAAATCCATTATCTTAGATTGGAAAAGTAGGTTCCTAAGTACGTTTTGGTCAAGTCTCTGGTTGATGTTGGATAACAAGCTCACTAAGTCCACAACTTTCCGTCCCCAAACTGATGGCCAAATAGAGTTTGTCAATAGGATGATCGTACACATTCTGCGTATGTACAACTCAAACCATCCATGCACATGGGATTAAATCATACCCTATGTCTAGTACAACTACAAAGAGCTCTCCATAACGCAACTGGCCACAACCCCTTTCAGGTGGGGTTGGCTGTCCAGGCACTATGTCCCATTGATATGGCCATATACTTTGTAGCTACTTAGGTAGATTCAACTCATGTCTAGTATGAAGCTGACAAATATAACAACTTAATTGAGCACATTCAACACATCTACCACCAGGTACATGACATATTGGACAAAGTCAATGCTAAGTACAAGCAACATCATGATCAACATCAAGTGCCACACAAGACCTAGGTGAGCAACAAAGTTTGGTTACTTTTGCAGATGGAGAGCCTTGTCAGGCCTCACAACAAGTTTTTCCCGCTCTGATATGGGCCTTACAAAATCACTAAGGTCATAGGGGAAAATTCTTTCAAGCTTAGCATTCCACCATTCCTTGGCTTGCACCCAGTGTTCAATGTGGACCGCCTTCGACCATACTTTCCACCATTACTGGACACATCAGACATTGAAGAATAGCTCACGCCAACAAAGTTGAACCTAGGCTACATGGAACATGTCACAACTAATCAAATCATGGACACGCAGATGAAGAACACCCTCCAATAGAACATCCAACTATATTGGTTTGTCAAACTTGTCCAACTCCTGCACCAAGGTAAGTGGTTCACCAAGGACCAAGTTCAACAGAAGTTTCCCCACCTCATGGAGGCACTCAATGCAATGTGGACCATTGTTTCCTAAAGAGGGAGGAATAATCCAAGTGGATATTGGTGCCCACCCTCCTATTCCACTTGGACCCCCACTATTGTTTCTTTTCAGTTTCCTTAATTGTAGCACAACTTACTATTTTTAGTAGTTGTTTTTCTCCTAAACTTCTAGAGCCATTTGGAGGGACTAAAAGATGTTTTTAGGGAAAATGGAGAGACTGGAAGAATTCAAAACTAGTTCTTCATCTTTTTTATCCTCCTCTTCGACATCTTCCAAATGAAGTATTATGATAGCCAAACAGAGATCATATGCCAAAGTTACGACCCCGAGAAGTTGATGTACCAATTTACCCAAACGGGGCAAACAGTTTTGGCACTTCATCTCCTAGGGTTAGGTTTTTGGATGTTTATGGTTTTCCATTATTTCTAAATAATAAATAGGCCTTTGAGCCTCATTGTAACATAGTTCAGTGGCATGTATCCTCCACATCTCTTCCCAAATAAAAGCTAGCATCACCCGAGCTAGTTTATTTCCATTTCTGTATGTAAGCATATTTCAGTTCTTTGATATTAATGAAATGAAGTTTTAGTTTTTATACATCTCTATGTTTATGTGTATATTTTTATTTTATTCATTCCTGCATAAGTCTATATCAATGGTATCAGAGCAATCTGTTCTTTCTCTGTTTTTATTTGCATGTCCACGATGAGGTCAGGGTATAAGGAGTTAGGGTTCGAACTAGTTTAACTTTTGCAATACCAGCCTTGCAAACCCCGACGACCTCCCATGGCAGAAGAAAATAAAGACAAGGGGGCAAGATATCCTTTCAAAATATTTCTTGAGGAAGCCATCAAGCAATGAAGGAATGTGATGATGGATAACTTTACACATATCCTATGGAGGCTACCCATAGGCAATGCATCTTCATCCAACAACCACTCTGGAGGTGCCACACCTTTTAAGGTACAAGTTAAATTTTACATTCCCATATTTAAAGGAATTATAGATGCATAAACCATAGATAGATGGTTAAATCTATTGGAAGGATATTTTTCAGTTCATGACATTTCCAATCAGGAAAAGATTACTTTTGCACTCCTCAAAGACACCCCACATTTCAAGGACTCATGGGAAACTTACTATAAACAAAAGGACGAGAGGGAATCCCACTGTTTTTAGACATGCCCACTTGGAATTTTTTTTGAGACACCATCAAGGAAAAATATTACCCCACCAGGAGCTATGAAGATAAATACATAAAGTGGACCATGCTTCAACAATGAAGGGACCAAGATGTGTCAAATTTCACAAATGTTTTCCATACCCTTCACACCAAGCTAAGTATCAAGGATTCTGAGTGGCATATGGTACTCAAGTACTACATCTTTCTATAAAGGTACATCTAAGATGAGATGGAGTTCCTAGACATCTCCTTGCTTGGTGTTGCCTATCGCTACATTGTCAAGATTGAGCAGAAATTTAAACAGAAGAAGTGAGACTTTTGATCTGTGAATCTAAAGCAAGGGAAAGGAACCCCCAAACCACAAAACAAAGGATAAATCCAAGGCAGGGAGACCCAGGAAAACCCGTCGAAGTCGCAAAGAAAGAAAAACACCATGAAGAAAAAGTAGGACACAAGGAAATGGTGTGAGTTCCATAACATCCCCACTCACATCACAAGTGAGTGTCGATCCAAGTAGACACTGGTGGTCGAGTTGAAGGCTTCTGAATTAGGTGCATGATTTGACTCTGAGTCAGAAACTAAGAAGGGGAATGACATAGGGAAGAATATTATCAATGCGAAGCCTAGTGCCACCATTTCCACCATGAAGACCCATACGGATGAGCTCAATGATCCAGAGGAGGGGGAGTGACTCTTTCATTCACAGATGTGGGTGAAGGGTTATCCACAATAGTTCATTGTCGATGTTAGGAGCCAAAACAACCTCATTTTAGTAGAGTTCATGAAGTCGTTGGGCCTACCGACCACACCACAACCGCAGTCGTATAATATCGAGTGGCTTCACCAAGGGAGAGATCTTTGCATCAACCAACAATGTTGCCTTCCATAAAACATCAATCCCTTCACATATGAGGTATTTTTTGATGTTTATCCTCTTGAATTTTGAGATGTCTTATTAGGCCAACTATACTTGTGGAGGCGACATGTTGTTTATGAGTCTAGGTCTCACACTGTTATTATTATTTTGGGCAATAAGTCATACATGATATCTGAGGTAGCACTGCTTACTGCCATTTATTTGATCATTGCGAAGAAATGAAGTAAGATAGTTTCTCGTATTGGGAAGTTTGTTTTCCTTATGATTTGTCCTAATGAAAAGAAAAATATTATGGTCACAGCCTCTAGACAATGCTCCTCTGGACAATAGAAGTAGACAAATAAGGTAGTAGAGGATTATAGGGACATCTTAACCTCATCCACATACGTACCTCTACATTGTTTGGGCAAGCGCTCCATCGATTTGACCCTGGGCGCGCCACTGCCCAATGGACCGATCTATCGATGCTTTGTTCAGAGAACAATGAAATAAAGAGACAAACTCAAGCATTGTTAAAGAAAGGGCACATCAGGCCAAGTTCATCACCATTAGGGCAATTTTGAGGTCTAAAATGGGCCTCCTAAGGAAATTATAAAGCTATAGTGGAAATAATAAAATAAGATTAGATTACATCATCAAATTTTAGAGTGAAAAAAGAAAAAACTAGTTTTTCAACTCATAATTTCAACTTATCTCCCTATGGGTTTACTCAAATTTTGAGCGGGAATAATTGTTGGATGTAGAATTTTATTCCTCATCAAAGGAATACACATGTTGCATGCTTTCGATTGACCCTGCTATACGAAAAATGAGAAATATATGAAATACATGATTGCAATCATGTTTTTTCATGTATTTCTCATTTTTCGTGTGGCAATGTCCATCGAAAGTATGCAAAATGGGTAATATTTGGATGAGGAATTAAATTTTTCATCCATTGAGTACTCCCACTTGAAATTTGAGTAAACCATTAGGGAGATAAGTTGAAAATATGAGTTGAAAAAGTTGTTTTATTATTTTTTTTACCTTTTTATTGCAAAAATGGTGAATCATCCCCCATGGTTGACCTCATCATTTTGAATCATATTGGTTCTTATAAAATTTATTTTGGTTGTACATTTTTCTTAGGAGGCCCATTTTAGACCTCAAAATTCCCCTAATGCTTGTGGGAGCTTGATTTTGTTGGTACAAAAGATGGACGGGACCTCAAGACTCTATATTGACTATTAGGTGTTGAACAAGATCATTGTCCAGAATAGATATCCAATCCCATGAATTGATGACCTTCAGACCAACTCAAGGGTGCCAAATATTTCAACAAGATTAATTTGAAGTCTATTTATTACTAGGTTCTGATTGAACCCTCTAACGTGTGGAATATTGTCTTCAAATCCAAGGAGGGCCTTTTTAAATGGCTAGTCATGCCTTTCAGGTTGAGAAACACCCTTGCAACCTTAATGAGGATGATGGAAGACATCTTGTGACACTTCACCAACTCATTCATGGTGGTGTATTTGGACGACATTCTAACCTTCAGCTAGAGTTGGAAAGAGCACCTCGACCATATTTGATAGGTCCTCCAAACCCTACAGGAACACAAGTTGTGTGCCAATTTAGGGAAATGCACTTTTGGTATGACCCAAGTTCAATATCTAGGGCGCATAATTGATGAGTGGCTTATGCATTTATACCTAGCCAAGATACAATTCATTTGGGATTAGTCAGTGTTGGGTGTAGATGAGGTGTCTTTAGAACTCTTAAATGCCTCACATTAATTATCTACCTCGGCAAGCATTTTTGTTTCAAGAGTGTACACAATATGTGCAAGTGATATAAATCGTTATATCTATAGAGAGTAATCATTTTAAAATAACTTATTGATTTCAATACAAGAGTAAACAGATCAAACCATAAATAGCAACCTTGTAACTTCAAGGAAATTAACTTATTCAAACATCAATACTCAATATTAATCAAAATCAAACTCAACCTTATTCTAATTTCAATTACATTAACCGAGTGAACCATAGCAATAAAAAAGCTCTTTCAGCGAAATCTAGACTTATGCATAAAAGTAATACACATGATCTAATCAATAACACTATGGCTTTCAATTAATAAGAAATGATCCTTATCTAATAATCAATCTGCGACATAAATAAATGAAACCATTCAACAAAAATAAGAGTTAATGCAATGAATTCACAAACTCAACACTAGTGAAAGTAAATATATCATAAATCTATACAGCAGAGTAATTAAACTTGCAGTAAAAGAAAGGTAAACTATAAAAGATCCACCAGTGACCAAGCCCAAGCCACAAGTGATTACTACTTAATTACTTCAGAATATCATGAATGAACAGAAACGCAAATTATATATTATTCATCAAATCCAGATGTCATTACAATACGAGGCGTTCCTTGGAATAATGCTCTGTATCTCAAAATTACAATTGAAGTAAAAGGTGAAAGTTAATTCTCTCTATTCTGTTCATTTTTCTCCTCTTACAGTCAAAGAGGAAAAGAGATAAATGTGATTCCTTAGGATCAGGAGATCCTGAGGAATTCACAACTAAATGCTATTATCATACAATCTTCCATCTTACATTGATCCTCCTGATTCGCTTCTCAATTTTTAACACACAAAACGTGCTCTTTTCTCCTTGTTTAGCCCTTGCTATTCAATGGTTTGAACAACATTTGTTCCATTCGCTAATTTCTACATAAAAAGAAATGAAAGTTAGTTTTGACAGCCAAATCGCATCAAAACAGTTTCGTACACTTTCTACCGAAATTATATCAAAACCTTATTACATCATGGCACAAATGCATAAAAAGGAGGAGAAATATAGTGTAATGAAGAGTAAATTTATACCTGTTGCACGACCCAACATACTCCCCTGCTTACCTTGTTTCACGTCCTCATGAACATAAGTAGTTATTATGTAATTTTTTTAAAGAGTAAGCAGGAAATACTTTTTCTTTATCCAACCTAAAACCATGATTTTGTATTAAAATTGAAAACGTTTTTCCTTCATGACCTTCAGGTAACTCATAATCAGAACAATATCCTTCAGGTGGGTACCAAATAATAGGACTCCTAAATCGACATCCTAGCCAATATGGTCCTTCCCTCAAGATAATATTGTTGTAAGTGACAAAAAATCCTGCAGCAGCATTAAAATTCCTGTATCCAAACGGTTCTGTGTTCCAAACACTATTGGTTGAGACTGACCATCTCTGTTTCGATGCAAGAAAGAACCTTCCCTGAATGGATAAGAAATATTCCCTTCCCGTTTGCACAATTTCTTTATGCATGGGCCCTAGAATTTTAGTTACACCCTCCCGTGTCATGAGCCTTTTATGTCTAACAAAACGTTGCAAGGGGTGCGTAGGTTCACTCCTTACCCACAAATATAGTCCATGATCTTTTCTTTGAAAGGCGTTATAAGCCTTACACCACTTAATTTGGTATGCTGCAAAAGAAATAAAGGCCTAGAACTGAATATCCCCAACAAAAGGGCTAGGGTTATTATCAACCTCACCTTCTAATACAAAATTGTGCAAATAAAATTCGCAGAGAAGACATTGGAATTTTATCCCATGCTCCTCACAATAGTTTATAAATTCTTCAGTTGTCTTCAACTCAATTAATCTACCGGCCTTAACGGCTTTAATCTTCAACAACAAATATCTTTCCAATAAAAGCAAAGCATAATTTGTGGTAGGAGACCTGCAAGATAAGACATCAGAGTATAAAGAGCAAATAGCATTGATCTGGCCCATGAACTTATCTGGCTTGGCTTGTACTTTCCTCTACTTTCCTTCCTCTTGCTTGAACTTATCAAAAGTTTCATTCTCAGTTATGATCAATTCTTTGCATTGCTTCTGCAACTCTTGATACTTTTGCAGAGGAACTGCCTCCTTCTGACATTGCGCTAAAGCAAGCTGGGCTTGTGCCAACTCCTCTTATAACTCTAAAAGAATAGGATTACTACTTGATGGAGCATCATTGACTATCTATTTTGTCTGGGTGCTTTGATTGTGAGAGGATAATTCCTCTGCCTGAGTAGCCATATCTATCAAATCTATGTGAGGGCTTGTTTGTGTGGCAACCGTCAGAGTAGAAATAGATTCGGTCTGAGTTCCTATGCCTTACCTTCACATGTTTCTATTTATGTGGCCATAGTGGCTAACTCAGGAGTAGTTCTCTGAGCTTTCCTATTTGCAGTTTCTTTCAATTTCTGACGTAGCCACTTAACTGTCTTCTAAAGCTTCTAGTATTTCCTCCTCAGCTTCCTTAACTTTATTTCGGGTACCCACTTCTTCTAAGAACCATCTTTTATAGGAACAGGTTTATCAATAGGCTTTGTATCTAAGAGTTCTTGGTGCTCGTCTTAGCTATGTTCCACTATAACCGTGTCACCTGACTAGTTATCTGATTCATGCATTATTTATGTGTCCACTTCCTCTTCCTGGTTTGTAGCTTCTGGAGAAGGAAAAGTTTCTATGTAGAATCCTTTGAGGATTGAGCTTTGTTTAGGTTTTGGTCAAGTGATCCTCCAGGTTGCATATATGCATTCAAATTTGTAAGAACCTAGGCCATCCCTTCCTCAAAGTCCTACAAGAAATTATCTTGGGGGCTCATAGGTGGTGTTTGAGAAGGCCCTACTTTATTTTTTGCTTCATCATCATTTTGAAATGAATTTTTTGTTTCCCATTGTTCTGGGTCAGAATTGTATTCTTCCTCAGGTTCTGATTCAGAATTAGGATCTTCCTCCTGTTCTGATTTAGAATTGGGTTCCTTCTCCTATTCAGGTTTAGAGTTGGGTTCCTCCTCCTATTCCTATTTAGAATTGGGCTCTTCCTCTTGCTCTGCTTCAGAATTACCTTCTTCCTCTGGTTCTAGTTCAGAGTCCTATACAATAATTGGACTAGATGGTTCTGCTAGCCATTCGGCGCTACCCTAAGGATCTACTAAAGTCCTTTCAATTGGGTTTTGCCTCACTGAACACATGTGGTTATGCGGTCCTATTGTTGTATGAGCAGTTAGTTTCCTCTTTGGAACGGGGTTTTGCTATTCAATTTCCATGGTTGTAGGGGTTTGGACTATAGGGTTTGTCTCTATCTCTAGCGGCACTATAAAATTATCCCAAATTAAATTTTGTTGGGAAATACTATGACTAACAATTAGTTTGATCAAACCATGATGAATAACTACCATCTCAGGATGTCTAGTCCGTATTATTCTAACAGTTGTGTCATGTAATAATGAATTTAAGAAAAATGGTAAATTGGCAGTAAGCTTCTGCTTTAAAACTACTAAGAGTTTAATTTTTCGTGGTTTTACCACATCCTGTCGACCATCACAGGTCATGTACTTCTGGACGACACTTGCCAATTCGTAATTCATACCATGGTTCTCCCTAGAGAGGACAATTGAATGCCCTTTCCTTTTCATGTTAATTCCTTGCTTGCATCTCTAAAAATCTCCACTATGTCATGCAACATTATGTGGTTTTTAGGCCATGCTGCTCCTTCTTCCGATAGCCAAGAAAATTTAGCTATCACAACGTTTGATACTATTATCCTTCCACCTTTTACTGCGGAATTCCCATCTTGTAAGTGTTGTAAAAACTCGATAGCAATTTCTTCACTAGGGGCTTGAAGTCTGGTGAAATATGATATCCATCCTACATGCACTAGAATTTCCTTGGCTCTGTCAGAAATTTCCAACACCAAGGGTTCTCAGCAAACTAATTTTCCACCCATAATGCTTGGATTCTTCCAATATTCGCCCTACAATTTCAAAGATTAACACAGCAGAAAAATGTAGCAGAGAACAACAATTGCTTTGGTAAAAATGGAACAGCAAGTAGATGTAACATCTGAATTCCATAATGTCAAGCGGAATGTCCATGATAATTAATAATATTAATTCTCATATTATCATACTACCACATGTCATTTGATCATGGGATATCATAGCAACGTATCAGGTTCAATAAGCGGAATAAATATTGCGCATGCAAAGGCATAATGGGAATCCTTCCCCCTCCTTAAAAGAGAGGTCACCTATGACCGAGTAGACAGGGAAAGTGATGTTCTGATGGCAAGGCAAGGGAGTGAACAGTACGACAGTAAATAAAGCAGAGTATGCATAACAATGATAGGACGAAAAGAGGTATTGTTATAATGAGAGCGGAGTGTGTAACGATAGTTATGAATAAGAGATAAGATGCTTTGGATTGATGATAAGTTATGTAAAAAAGAAAAGGACAACAATATGCCAAAAAGACACTTTGCTGATGGATGGTATTCTAGCCAAGAATGATACAATTGATCAAAAAGCATTATCTCATGCATAATGTTCTAAACAAGGGAAAATTAAGGAAATAATTTCTCCGATAAAAAGAAAGAATAAGAGGAGGGTATCATAGTAATAATTGATGATAAGATATAACTTCAATACCATAAGCAAAGCCTCTGCTGCTAACAGGCGTCCATAGCCTCGGTAGGGTTGCTTTTTAACCCATATGAGCCAAGATCCTCAATTTATAAATGGAGAGTTTCAATGTTGTTCTACAGAAGAGATCAGTATGCTGGCGTGGTAACCAAATAACCACACTACCATTCACTGGTATGTAGCAAAAGTGATAAGGCTGACTCGTGATGAGACCTCCTGTTCCAAGGATATTTTGGCTGTTCAATGGATCATAACCCTAGTGTGGTGGCCATAATGGGAATTTCACTTTGCTACAACCTTATGAACATGGTAGGTTGGCTCGTAATGAGATCCCCTATCCTCCATCTGAAAACAAAATTTTGTTGTTATTACACATTTTTGTGATAAATAGAGGGAGGCTCAATACTCCTTAAGAGCAGGGATAGTGGAAGAAGTTGAACATGTCAATAGAAAAAGTATACCCATAGTCTTATTTGTTATAGATAGAGAAGATTATAACCAAGAATGGTGGAACTAGCATGGTTTTTAAGATGATCAATCAGTATCATGTACAACAGGAAAAAATGCAGTAAAGTATATAAATAATTGTGTCCCTTTTATTGAAAATAATTTATCATCAAGAAGTGTCCTGTTAATGATCATAACGTTAATGGTATTAACTCCTTGAAATAGAATCCATAAATTATTTGTCTTCATAAAAGTAGTGTACTTCATGCCATGAAAAGAAAACAAAATGAAAAACAAAAGAAAAATGGGGTTGAGATAAGCGAAGAGCAATCACACAAAAGAAAAATTTTGTTGTTCAATTGGGTTGGACCGCGGCTATTCAAAAGATTGAAAAATACTTGTTCAATAGATTGAACAACAAATGTTCAATAGATTGAACAACAACTATTCAATTAAACGAACAACAAAACCACGCAAAAATAAAATAATTGTTCTTCAATAGATTGAACAACAAAACAATCGAAAAGAAAGAAATTGTTGTTCAATAGATTGAACAACAGTTGTTCAATTAAATGAACAACAAAACAATGAAAAAAGAAGTGTTGTTCAATAGATTGAATAGAAAAACAACAGAAAGAAAGAAAGTGTTGTTCGATAGATTGAATGGTAACTGTTCACTAAATTGAACATCAACTATGCAATAAATTGAACAACAAAACAACGAATAGAAAGAAAATGTTGTTCAATAGATTGAATAGTAGTTGTTCAATAGATTGAAGAGCAAAACAACACAAATAAAAGAAAGTGTTGTTCAATATATTGAACAACAACTATTCAATTATCTGAACAATAAAACAATGAAAATAGAGAAAGTGTTGTTCAATAGATTGAACAGTAGTTGTTCAATTAATTGAACAGCAAGAAGACAAAAAGCAAGAAAGTGTTGTTCAATAGATTGAATAGTAGTTGTTCAATTAAATGAACAACAAAACAACGAAAAGCAAGAAAGTGATGTTCAATAGATTGAACAATACTTTTTCAATTAAATGAATAGCAAAATGACAAAAAATAAGAAAGTGTTGTTCAATAGATTGAATAGCAGTTGTTCAATAAATTGAACAGCAAAACAAGCAGAGAAAAAAAGAAAAAAAAAAAGAAAAGAAAATCAAATCAGCAATCATATTTACATATTTTACAGAGAATAAATAAAATTTATAAATATGTGCTATCCAAGGATTGCCTTCTACAGCTAAAAATTGCATGGTGGAGTCCTCACGTATCTGCTGATAGAAAGATTCTTTGGAAAGTGGTTTTTGGTAGAGGCGCACCCAATGCCCATTTGCTTTAAAAGAAGAACTAGACACATCAATGGAGGCTAGTGTAAGAGTTCCATTATCATGTACTTGCTTTATTTCATAAGGGCATAACCATCTAGTCTACAGTTTGCCAAGGAAGTCTTGAAACCATGAATCGTAAAGAAGTGCCCAGTTGCCCTCATGAAATGCTTTTTTCTTAATCAGGTCATCATGCCATTTGGTTCTTTTCTATTGCATAATTGTTGTACGTTGTAGAGCGAATAGCTAAATTTTATCTAATTCATTCATCTATTGTAACCTATTAACCTAGGCTTTAGTTAAATCCAGTCCTACTTCCTAGGCTGTCTTTAGTGTTTGTATCTCAAATTCTACGGGAAAAATGGGTTCCTTACCAAATACTAGTTGATACGATGAGTATCCAGTAGTGTTTCTCCAAGTTGTGTGATACGCTCACAAGGCCTCTAGCAGTCGAGCAGTCCAGTCTCGTCAATGTGATGAGACAGTCTTTGTTAGAATAACTTCGATAACTTTGTTGGTGCTCTCCACTTTCCTGTTCATCTGCAAGTGATATGGAGAAGTAATTATGTGTGTGCTGTGATGATTCTTTAGTGTAGCAGTTATCTTGTGACCCACGAATTGTGGCCCCCGATCAGTAATTACTTCTCTAGGTAAGCCATATCACACAAAAATTTTGAAAATAAAATTAATAACAGTTTCCTTTGTTGCTCATGGTAATGTTACTGCTTCCACCCACTTAGTTACGTATGTTGTTGCAACCAATATATATGATTTCTAGTTGGATGATGGTTTGATTGGCCCAACAAAATATAATTCCCAATGCTCAAAGGGTTCTATCACCAATTACGGATGCAAGGGCATTTCATCAGATTGGCCAGGGTGGCCCATCCTTTGGAAACTATCACATGCCTGGACAAATTTCTTAACATCTTTAAAATAGTGGGCCAGTAGTAGCCCATCTGTAGAATCTTATGTCCAGTTTTGTGATCTGCAAAGTATCCACCGCAAGGTCCATCATGGCAGGTTTTTAGGATATCATAAATTTCCTCGTCCCTGATACACTTGCGGATGTGCACATTAGCTCCCGTGTGGAATAGGTATGCTCTGATCCAGGAGAAACGAGTGTTACGCTACACAATCAATTTCCTTTCTCTGGGTGTCAGATGTTTGGCTAATTTTCCTACTACTAAGTAATTCACTACATCTACATACTATGGCATTGTTACGACCAAAAAAGACAAATGTTCATCCGGGAATGAATCCTCTACTGCCACTGTATCATCCATTCTTATCACTCGGGAGAGGAAGTCTGCCACGAGATTCTTCTTCCCTGATCGATCCATTATAGTTATGTCAAATTCCTGCAAAATTAGTAACCAACAAGTCACTCTTCCATTTGTAATCTAAATATTTAGTAGCAGAGTGATCAGTATATAGAAATACAGGGTATCTAGTTATATGGTGTCTAAATTTGTTGATAGCATAAATAACAGCTAGAAACTCCTTCTCTGTTACTGTGTAATTCAACTTAGCAGGAGTTAATTTTTTGCTGATGTACTATATAGAGTAGGGTTTCTTGTCTTCTTCTTGGCCAAGAACAACTCCAATAGCTGTATCTAATGTGTCCGATGAAATTTGGAAAGGTCGTCCCAATTCAGGCCTCGTAATACTGGTGTTGTCAATACTAACTGTTTTAGATCTACAAAGGCAGTGTCACATCTATCAGTCCATATAAAATCAACATTCCCTGTCAAGGCATATAAAGGTGTAGCTATTTGCAAAAAATTCTTTATAAATCTACGATAATATCCAGCAAATCCCAAAAAACTATGTACCTTTGTTTGCGTGCAGGGAGTAGCTAATAAGAGGATTACCTGTATCTTTGCTAGATCTACCTGAATTCCATATGCTGAAATGTAATGACCCAGAATCAGGCCTTATGTCATCATCACATGACATTTCTCATGACTTAAGTATAACCTAGTAGCAATACACCGTTCTAGGACTTTCTCCAATGTTTGTAATGCCTGATCAAAGTCATCTCCATAGGGTGTGAAATCATCCATGTATACCTCCAATCCTTCATTTATCAAGTCTTCAAAAATACTGAGTATGGCTCTTTGGAATGTAGCAGGTGCGTTGCACAATCCGAAAGGAAATACCGTGTAAGAAAATGTTCCTGAGGGGCATGTGAAAGTAGTTTTATCCTGGTCTTCAAGGAAATTTGGATTTGGTTGTAGCCACTGAAGCCATCCAAGAAAGAGAATAATTTATTTCCTGCTAGTGTATCTAGGACCTTGTCGATAAATGGAAGGGGAAAATGTTCTTTTTGCGTTGCTTGGTTGAGTTCTCTAGAGTCAACGCATATCTGCCATTTTCCATTCTTTTTAGGGATAACTACTAATGGAGAAACCCATTTACAGCCAGATATAGGATAAATAAAATTCACATTTAACAATTTTTGAAGCTCTTCTTTCACAATATCCTTTAGATGAGGATTTAATCTATGATGTGGCTGTCGAATGCGTCTTGCATATTTTTCAGTGTATATGTGGTGCATGCATAACTAAGGGTCAATCCATTTCATGTCTGGGTAGTCCCATGCAAAATTCCCTTTATATTTCCTAAGGACTTGGATAAGTTTCTGTTGCTGGTCATTACTTAGATTACTGTTAATGTTTAGGATTTTCCATTGCTCAATTTCAATAGTCTTACTATTATAGATAGTGGTCATTGGTATCGGTTGGTCATTAATGTATCTCAAGGAATCTTCTTCAATCATGTGACATCTCAAATTAGACACTACGACAGGGTGATTGATAAAGGTGTCAATGACATCATCTTTTGTTTGGTTTTTGAATTCAAGCACATCTGCAATAGTCAATGGTGAACGAATATTTGATTTTAAATATGTTGCTGGTTGTTTCCTAGTTTTTACAACGGTTAGGCTTGGCTGAGCAGGAGGGTATAAAGCTAGATTATTTAAATCATTCCCTCTAGTTATGGTCATACTTCCTATTCGGCATCCTATATGAGCATTAGCTTTTGCTAGCCAGGGCCTTCCTAGTATTAAGGGATGTCCATATAGCTGATTTCTAGGATTAATAATAAAAAAATCTGCCGGATATTCCCAAGAGTCCACAAAAACCATTACATATTGTAATGTTCCTTCTGGCCTAATGATTGAATGGTCAGCTAGTTCTAGCAAGGTAGTGGTTGGTTCTAAGGCTATGATACCAAGCATTTTGCAAGTTTCTGTTGTAAGAATGTTAATGGCTACCCCTAAGTCAACCAAAGCATTGGGAAAAGAGCAGCCATTTATTTGGATTGTGACAATGGGATTCCTCGAGTCTTCGTATTTTACAGGTGTCTCTTTTCCTAGTAATAAATCAGACAATTCTGACAACATGGATAGTTGGTTTTATTTTTGTTTTCCTCACAGAATCATTTGCAGATAATTATTTAATGGTTTTAGCATATATCAGAATGTCTTGAATGGCTCGGAGGAGGGGTATTTTTATACAAATATTTTTGAGTTCACCCAGAAGATAAAAGTCAAAATATTCAATTGGTCGAGGTATTATCAATCTTTCTAATAATGAGGGAGAAGTAATTATAATTTGCTCGGGATATTTCTGCCTGACTGTATCTCCTCCCTATTTTATTTGTTGGTCATCTACAGTCGAAGGCTTATTCAGATGTGTTTCTTTATTTCCAGGTTGCAAATTTTTGTCCTCATATGGAGCAATTACACATCTAGATCTTAACTTAAGTTCATTACATTCTCTCATATCAAATTCAGGGTCCAAACTCTCAATAATTTGGACTGACTGGATTGGTCTTTTGTTAGGATTTGGGTTGGGTTGAGTTGGGAGTTGCGGCCGTATATTAGGTTGAGGATTTTGTTGCAGCGTATAAGGTGTGGGTAAGGTTGATTGAGGCAGAGAAATTGTTCCCATAGGTTGGTTTGCAGATCGTTGCCAATTTGGTTGTCAATTCTAATTTTGTGAGGTAGAAGGAGACCATTGAGAGGAATAGGGGTTTTTCTGCCAGAATGATGGAGGGTAAGAGGAATTTGGCCAATTATTATTTGGATTTGATTGGTTAGGACATGGTGGCATAGAAAATGCTTGAGGTGGCCAAGTAGAGAAAGGTGGTTGGTTCTGCCATGCTGCTCCTGAATACTGTTGAGAATTAAATTTCGAAGAAGGAAAGAATGAAGATGGTTCTGTAAGCATACCTGTCAGACATGTTTGCCATTGACGATTCTGTTTCATCAGATACACTGGTTCCACTCCCTCTTCTGCTTCCTTGAAGACTGCTTTTAATCTAGGAAGCGATGGGCAGATTTCCATAGTGTGATCCTTAGTGCAAATGGAGCATGTCTGTATCGTATCTAACGGACATTCTCTATGATTGTGTTTCTTTCTGTAGTGTGGACAAAAAATAGCCAGATTTTGTTCTTCTTTGGCCTTCTTTTGTTTGGATTGCATGATATCCAATTGTGTCGTCAGGGTCCCCAGGATGTCAGTCTTGAAACTTCCAGTAGATTGTTGAATTCAACTTGTGTAATTCTTCCTCCTAAGGCTTTGTTGTCTCTGGTGATCGCATCATGTCTGGTTGGCTTCAACCTTGTACTGCCTCTGGAACACCGGATGCACAATTGCATAATATTGTCATAATCCTCTTGATAAATATCACCCTTCCCCATTAAATTCAATGTTTCTACCCATTGGTCTTTCATGCCTTTGATCATCATAGTTTTAAGAACTTCAGGAGGAAAATTTGGATAAGGAGATCTTTGCAGATTATATTGAAAATGTTCTACATATTCTTCAAGAGTCTCATTAGTCTTAGCTACCATTTGAAAGATTTCATCCTTCAGTTCTCTAGTTCGACAATAATCTTGGTATTTTTTTAGAAAGGTTGTTTTCATTTGGTCCCAATCATTAATGGTACCTCCACCAAGCCCCATAAACCAACACAGAGATGCTCCCTTCAGAGCAAAGGGGAATAGTTTTAGCTTCTATAGGTTGGTAGTATAATCATATTCCCTACATAAAACATCAAATTCAAAAAGGAATGCATCAGGATCCTCTGAAGTTATCTCATGGAAGGTAGGAATATTCTGTAATGGAATGGATTTCATGGGAGCAATGAGAGTTGTATCAACAACATGGTATTGTAATGTAGAGGTCTAAGGTTGTTGCTAATTATTAGCCATTTGATAAAAAATATGTCAATATTCTTCAGGGATTTCTGGAGTTGGAGATCTATTCTTGGGGGGGTTAGAAGAGACTTTTAGAATTATTTTAACAACACTACCTTGGTCTGGAATATTGGGTGTCCTTTGTTCAACTACTACTTTAGGATATTTGGGTTTTGATGATTTAATCTTTTCAGCACTTCCTATTTCTACTTCTCCTTCATGGAGGTTACAAGATTTCCCTTCTTGTAAAGGGTTAGGCTGCAAGTTTTTAGTGTTCTGAAAACTCTATTCAGACCCTTCAGTCTTACTATGAATGTCAGCGTCAGCTACAAATGGTGATCCTACTGCCTGAAGGGTTACAATAGGATTTATTGTAGAAATGGTTTGGGGTCCTACTGATGACTGAGACTTAGCTTACCTAATGATTTCATCAATGAAGGTTGATCGTCCAAGGGGCATCGATCCCTTAGATTTTTCATATCTAGGCAGAGGAATTATGTATTTTTCTACTCTTTTCTTCATAGTCATTCATACAAAAATCCAAACATTTATTTCTACTTTAATTCCTACACAATTTTGCTGAAAAGCAGACAAGGGAGCAAGCACTTTACTTATTCATATGCAGGTTCTTACCTTCCATTTTTAATACCCAATTCTTTCACAACAAACAAACATCGAACATCTATTTCTACTTCAAACTCTATGCAATTGTGCTGAAAATTAGGAAAGGGAGCAAGCACTTTACTTGCTTCGTACGCGGGTTCTTACCTTCCATTTTTAATACCCAATTCTTTCAGAGCAAACAATTATCAAACAACATCACCTTTTATGAAATGGAAACACTCTCCCCGGCAACGACGCCAAAATTTTGGGTGCAAATAAGGTGTCTTTAGAATGCTTAATTGCCTCACATTAATTATCAACCTGGGTAAGTATATTTGTTTCAAGAGTGTACACAATATGTGCAAGTGATGTAAATCATTATATCTATAGAGAGTAATGATTTTAAAATAAATTATTGATTTCGATACAAGGGTAAACGGATCAAACCATAAATATCAAGCTTGTAACTTCAAGGAAATTAACTTATTCAAACGTCAAAGATCAATCTTAATCGAAACCAAACTCAATCTTAATCTAATTGCAATTACATCAACCGAGTGCACCGTCGCAATAACAGAGCTCTTTCAGTTGAATCTAGACTTATGCATAAAAGCAATACACATGATATAATCAATAACACTTTGGATTTCAATTAACAAGAAATGATCCTTATCTAATAATCAATCTGCGACATAAATAAATGAAACCAATCAAAGGAAATAAGAATTTATGCAATGAATACACAAACTCAACACTAGTGAAATTAAATCAATCGTAAAGCTATACAACAAAGTAATTAAAATTATAGTAAAAGAAAGGTAAACTATAAAATAGGGAACAATAGTGAAATCCACCAGTGATCGGGCCCAAGCGCCAGTGATTACGTCTTAATTACTTCAGAATATCACAAATGAAAAACAACGCAAATTACATATTATTCATCAAATCCAAATGTCATTACAGCATGAGGTGTTCCTCAGAATAACGTTGTATATCTCAGAATTACAATTGAAGTAAAAGGTGAAAGTTAAGTCTCTCTATTCTATTCATTTTTCCCCTCTTATAGTCAAAGAGGAAAATAGATAAATGTGATTCCTCATGACCAGGAGATCCTGAGGAATTCACAACTAAATGTTATTATCAGACAATCTTCCATATTGCACTAATCCTCCTGATTCGCTTCTCGATTTGACCGCACAAGACGCACTCTTTTCCACTTGTTTATCCCTTGTTGTTCAATAGTTTGAACAAAAGTTGTTCCATTCACTAATTTCTGCATAAAAAGCAACAAAAGTTAGTTTTGACAGCCAAATCGCATCAAAATCAGTTTCATACACTTTCTATTGAAATTATATCAAAACCTTATTACATCATGGCACAAATGCATAAAAAGGAGGAAAAATATAGTGTAATCAGGAGTATATTTATTCTTGTTGCATGAACCAACAGTCACCACTAACCACTCTAACAAAGCTCCACAACTTTCTGGGTCTTGCCAACTTCTATGACAGGTTCATGTTGGGATTCTCTTGTATAACTTGGCCTTTGAGTCAAGTCACTAAAGGAGCAATGAAAGTAAAGTTCTTTTGGTCTAAATCCCAGCAAAAGGAATTTTTTGAGTTGAAGCATCACCTCTGATTTGCACCAGTGCTCACAAGACCAGACCTGCATCAACCATTTGAGATCGAGACAAATGCCTTCGACTATGTTATCAATGCAATTCTTACTCAGTAGGGGCATCCAATGGCATATCACAGTGAGACACTTTCAGACACAGTCTAAAGGTATCCCACCTATGATAAAGAGATGCATTCCATTTTGTAGGCCTGCTGGCAATGGAAGCTTTACATTCTAGGGAAGGAAACAATCATCTGCACATAAAAATGACCCTTGCAGTTCATACAAACACAAGGGAAGTTGCAGAATGATTACCATAAAAAATGATCCACATACATTCAACAATTCCATTTGAAAATTAAGTAAAAAAAGGGATGCATCAACAATGTTGCAAATTGCCTCAACCGACCATCAATCATGGTGTTGACCACTATGCTTCTCTTGTGGGCATGAGACTGGAGGGTGGCCGCATATTTACAAGAGAGATCTAGAATTCAGCAACACATACCAAACGATCCTGGAAGGAAAGAAAGTTCCACATTTTGACCTCTAGGATGCATTTTTATGCCACCTATGACACCTTTGTGTTAATTCAAGTGAGCCCGCCAACATGATTGGTAGGTGCACTAGAATCAAGTTATTAGACATTTTGGTGTAGGGAAAACAGTGGCTGTGTTGCAAAAGTATTTTTGTTGGCCAAACCTTAAATAGGATCTTGGGAATTACATCAGATCTTGCACTGCTTGCACCATTTCCAAATCAACCATTAAGAGGTAAGGCCTATATACTCACCTACCTACTCCTAGTCAACCTTGGAAATCCATCTCCATGGATTACTTGTCGGGCCTTCCTTCTACTAAGCATGGAAATGATTGTGTTTTTGTGGTTGTCAACAAATTCTTTACGATGCCCATTCTAGTGGCCTACAAGAAGAGTATCACATCAGAAGCCATTGTTCATCTCTTTTTTTAACGAGTGTGGGTACATTTTCTGGTCCCATAGTCCATTATCTCATATTGGGACAGTAGGTTCCTAAGTACATTTTGGTCAAGTCTCTAGTTGATGTTGTATACCAAGCTCACTAAGTCCATGACTTTCCACCCCCAAAATGATGGCTAAATAGATGTCGTTAACAAGATGATCGTACAATTTTTGCATATGTACAACTCAAAGAATTCACACACATGGGATGAAAGCCTCCCCTATCTCATCCATAGCTTAAAAAAATCTCTCCATAGCTCAAGTGGCCACAACCCGTTTCAGGTGGGGTTGGTATTCCAACCACTATGTCTCATTGATGTGGCCATACCATTTGCATATACTCAGGAAGATTTGGCTCATGTCTAGTTCAAAGATGATAGGGCTAATAGCTTCATTGAGGGCATTCAGAACATTTGCTAGTAGCTCCATGATATATTGGACAAATCTAGTGCTAAGTACAAGCAACGTCATGATCAACATCTAGTGCCACACAAGTTCCAAGTGGGCTACAAAATTTGGTTACATTTATAGAAGGAGTGCCTCGTTGGGCCCCACAACAAGCTTTGACCACTCTGATATGGTCCTTACACCAACATTAAGGTTGTAGGGGACAATGCGTCTGAGCTCACCATTACACCATTCCTTGGCTTGCACCTAGTGTTAAATGTGGATTGCCTTCGACCATACTTTCCACCATTACTAGACACATCTGACATTGCTAAAAATCTCACACCAATAGAGTTAAACCCAAACTACATGGAATAGGACCAATCTGATCAGATAATGGACATGCAGATCAAGACCACACACTAGCAGAAGATCCAACAGTATTGGGTTTTCAAAGCTAGCCAACTCTTGCACCAAGGCAAGTGGCTTACGAGGCACCAAGTTCAACAAAAGTTTCCTCATCTCAAGGAGGAAATGAATGCAATGGGGACCATTTCTTCCTAATGGTAGATAACTAATACAGGTGGATATCTGTGGCCACTTGCCTATTCGACTTGGACCCCCACCATTGTTTCCTTTCACTTTCCTTAATTGTAGCACAACCTACTATTTTTGACACTTTTTCGGGTCCTAAACTTCCAGAGCCATTTTGAGGGACTAAATATAATTTTTAGGGAAACTAGACAGACCAACAACATCCCAAAATGGCCTACCGATTTCTTTTTAGCTTCTTCTTTGAGATCTTAGAATGAGGTATTATGACAGCCAAATGGAGATCGTATGCCAAAAGTACATCCCTGGGAATTTCATGTACCAATTTACCAACGAGGGCCCATAGTTTTGGCGCTTCATCTCCTAGGGTTAGGTTTTTGGATGTTTAGGGTTTTCCATTGTTTCTCAATAATAATTAGGCCTTTGAGCCTCATTCTAACACAGTTTAGAGGCATGTAGCCACCACATTCTTCTTAGAGATAAGCTACCATCACTCGGGCTAGTTTATTTCCATTTCTATATGTAAGCATATTTCAGTTCTTTGATATTAATGAAATGAAGTTTTATTTCTACTACATCTCCTTGTTTATGTGTATATCTATATTTTGTTGCATTCTTGCATAACTCTGGATCAGTGGTATCAGGGTGATCTACTCTTTCTCTATTTTTCTTTGCATGTCCCGAACAAGGTTAGCGTATAAGGAGTTAGGGCTCAAACTGGCTATAACTTTCCAAGACCAGCCTCTGAAACCCTGACGTCCTCCCATGGTAGAAGAAAAAAAAGATGAGGAGGCACGATATTCTTTCAAAATATTTCTCATGGAAGCCCTCGAGTGACAAAGGAATGCAATGATGGATAACTTTGCCTAGATCCTTCTGTAACTACCTAGAGGCAACACATTTTCATCCATCAGCCACTCCCTTTAATGTACAAGTTAAATTTGACATTCCCATATTTGAAGGAAAAATATATGCAGACATTGTAGATAGGTTATTAAATTTGGTTAAAGTATATTTTTCGGTTCATGAATTTTCCAATCAGGAAAAGATTACTTTTTCACTCTTGAAAGTCGCCCCACATGTCGAGGACTGGTGGGAAATCTATTGTGAACAAAAGAACGAGAGGGAATCCTCATTATTTTCAACTTTAGTCACTTGAAATTCTTTCTGAGACCTCATCAAGGAAAAATATTACCCTATCAAGAGCTATCATGATAAATACATAAAGTGGACCACGTTGCAGCAAGGAAGGGACCAAGATGTGTTGGAGTTCACAAATGTTTTCCATACCCTTCGCACAAAGCTGGGTATCAAGGATTTTGACCGGAAATTGGTACTAAAGTACCATGATTATCTACACAAATACATATAAGATGAGATGGAGTTCTTGGACATTTCCTCGCTTGACATTGCCTATCAATACACTGTCAAGATTGAGCAGAAATTTAAACAGAATAAGTGAGACTTAGGATATGTGAATCTGAAGCAAGGGAAAGGCATCCCCAAACTGCAGAACAAATGAAAAAGCCAATATGGGGCAACCCACAACAACCCGCTAAAGCTACAATCAAGGAAAAACACCATGAATACATAGAAGGACACATGGAAATGGTGTGAGTTCCATAAGAGCCCCACTCACAAAACAAGTGAGTGTTAAGATAAGGAGTCATTGGTTGTCGAGCTAAATGCTTTCGAATCAGATGCATGTTCCGAATTTTAGTCAGAAATCGACAAGTCGAATCACAAAGGGAAGCATATTATTGATGTGGAGCCTAGTGTCACCATTTCCACCACCAATATCCAAAGGAGGGCAAGCGTCTCTTCTACCCATAGATGTGGGTGAAGGGTTCTCTGTTGCAGTTCATTGTTGACAACAGGAGCCAAGAGAAACTCAGTTTAGCAGAGGTCATCAAGTGATTGGGCCTACTGACCAAACCACACCTACAGTCATACAACATTGGGTGGCTTCACTAAGGGCGAGATATTCGCATCAGCCAACAATGTCACCTCTCTTACAACATCAATCCCTTCATAGATAAGATATTGTGTGATGTTGCTCCTCTTGAAGTTTTTGATATTTCATTAGGCCAACCATACTTGTGAAAGTGGCATCATGTGTATGAGTCTAAGCCTCGCACTGTTATTATTACTTTGGGTAATAATTTGTACAGGATACTGGAGGTAGCACCTCTTACCTCCCTTTATTTTATCACTACGAAGCAATGTCGTAAGATAAATTTCTAGACGGGGAAATTTGTTTTCCTTATGATTCACCCTCAGGGCAAGAGGAATATTGTGGTGTTGGCTTAGTGGGCCCTGACCCAGGTTCAACGTTAATTTAGCTAAACAAAGCCCTACACTACTGGCCCTTTCAGCATCAATCTATGAAAAGTCTGACTTGAAGAAGTATGGGGGGGTGCTATAACCAAGTTTCTGCACCGAGAGATGGTAGTGATGTCATTTTATGCCCTAACTATACCTTCACGCAGATCAATAAGCCTTTTAGAGCTTATCAATATACTTCTCTTAATCGGCTTCTGGACCTTTGAGAAGGTCTACGACAGTCATTCATGGAGCCTAACCAGGCAAATCCACCACTTACACACTTATGTAATTACTCTTACTTCCGTATTTACCCAAATTGGTTAATTATTATTATTATTTTTTTTTTCTCCAGTGGAAAAATCTGTAACCTTTTATTAAAAAAATGAAAAGTTACAATTTGCAGATGCATGATGCATTCCATATGCTGCCCAAAGGGCTCCAGTGCCACAGCACCTAACGTGAAAAGAAAGAAGATAAGAGAAAAGATAAAGAGAAAAGGAAAGAAAAGAAAGCAAGAAAAACTGAAACTACATATGTATGTTTCAAGTTTTTCTTCCTTTTTTCTTTTCGACCTTGCACCACTTGCCTTGGGAGGGTTCAATCGTGGCTATGACTAATTGGGTTTCATCTTTTTTCTGGCATGTTTCCTTGTCTGAGTCTGATGTGTCTGATTGGTGGTGCCGCTTTGTCCCTCCCATGTTCTGGTCATCGTTTGTCTTCTCTGCCAGATTTGGATGAGACTGTGGAGCCTTGTTGTCTGAAGTGTTTTCCTTCTGATTCCCTTTTTCAGCTTCCTCTATGATGATATCGTCCTCTTCTGCTTCTGATTCTTCATCTTCTGATATCGGTGGGACTTTCTTGTCCGGGACCCTCTTCTTAATGACCTCATCTACATTTTGCCATCCTTTGGACTTCCTTTGTTGTGGCTTGCTCTTTTTGGGTCTTTTGCAGGCATTGTACAAGTGACCTGTTTGTTGACATCCCCTGCATCTGAATTCTGTATTCTCATAATCCAAGGATTGTTTCCACTGTGAGTTGTTGAAGTTCAGAATGATGCTTTCCGACAGTCCTTGGCTAAGATCTACCTCAACACAAATTCTAGCAAAAGTGAAGATTCCCTTTATATGTCTCTCTGTATCAATCTTTAACAATTTCCCAAGAGTATTCCCAATAACTGTTAAAGCCTTAAAGTGCCAAAAATGTATTGAGAGATTATGTAGCCTGATCCATACTGGCATCCTTGATACCACCATAGCGTTGGCATCAAACTCCGGGAACCATGGGGTTACAAAAAGTCCAGCACTACCCCAGAACCATGGCCCCTGTTTGAGGATTTTTTCCTTTTCTTCTTCTAAGAGGAAGGTTACTATGAAGAAACCCTTGGAGCAGAGTTTTATTTGGTAGTTTTTTGTCCAGACCGTGTGGATCCATTGGTATAGTGCGTCAGTTCTAGACCAAAAGCCGTTGAATCTACACATAACAACATTTTTTTGTAGATCTGAGAATATGAAATTTACCTCTGGAAGATCCAGGGAGATAGAGGGACTCTCTGGCGATTGATCCACGATATACTGCCCTGGGGGTTCATTGGCGGTTGAAGGTTCTTTCCCCTTTGGAGGTTCTTTCCCTTTGGCTACATCGTAGTAGGTACCTGTGGGTTTTGAGGAGGCTCCCTTGGATCCACCTCGCAGCCGCAGATTGAGGATGATGGTTGAGTCCTTTGCAACCCTATAGTGCTGGAGTGTGTGTTGGTCCTGTAAGCAAAACCCTGAAAATAGTAAATTTTGTAATGCAGTTGGAATTCCCAATTTGTCCTGAATCTCTTTTTTAAACTCCAATACACTCATCCGTTCCCAGATCTGCATACAAACGTGTCTACCTTCTGTTGTTCTGATAAAGATTTGCTTCGAATCCGCTGAGTCTTCCTTGGCCGAATCCAATTTCACGGATTTGTTTTCTAGATCTGACGGATTTCCACCTATCTTCTGCCTGGATCTAGACAGATCAGATAGGTCCACCCTGTATCTACAATATTTGGCCCGATCTGATATAAGGTCGTTGAAATCAGGGTGAGTGAAGGCGTATACCTGGTTCCCAGCATCACTGGCCCATACGCAGGCCTCACCACCGCGCAACATGCTGAGATTAAGACTGTGCCGCAGCGCTTTATCTCTCCTATCACTCTATAGCCGCCCCTTCAGATCTATCATTTGCTGCTTGTAGTCTTCGGTCGACCATGTGTACACGGGCATCAGGCTTCCATCCCATTCTGTGGTGGCTCGGAGCAGGCCATTCTTGTCCAGGAAGCGAAAGCCGAAGGCGTCCATTCGAAACCCTAGATCCAGATCTCTAGACATTCAAAACCTCAATACCATCCAAATTGGTTAATTATATGATAACTTCAATATGCATTAATATGTTCTTTGCGTAAACATATATTATTACTTGCGTACAGATAACAATGTAAAACATATAGATTAGCACATCAATACAACATTAAATCATGGAACCATTATTTAGCATAACATAACCACATTTATTCATAACAAAATTAAATAGATCAAACACAAATATTTCAAGAGTAATCTTCTTTATTAGTACTTCAGATCTTCTTACAGATTCTAACTACCCTGCACACTTAGCTGTAGGGGTCCATGCACTCAGCTACAGACTTCTACCATAGGCCTTTGCGCACATAGCTATAGAGCCTTTATTCTATTCTAGGATTCTTTGCTCTTAGCTCTTACCAACCCGTTCATGACTTCCTTGCCTTAGAATCTTCTAAGACTCTTCTTTTTATACAATCCCATGACCTGTGGACCATGGGTGGATCTTCTAAATTCGACACAACTTACATAAAAGAAGGGTTGAAACCCTTTATGACACTTTACATCTATGCGCTCTATGACCACAAATTGCGGAGAATTTACACTTTACATATAAAAACTTGGGCTTTCTACCCCAAAACTTGGGCTTTTAACCCTAAATCGACCCTAGGGGACCCTGTCCCAACAGGACCCCAACACAAATATGGTGACTTGCCCTCGATTCACTCTGCTAGTGTGGAGATCTTGCTGCGAAAACCTCCCAGCTCCACTTGTACCACTGCAACTTCAGTTGTATACTGCGTACCCACCTGCTTGACTTGATACCAGCTGCTCCATTGCTGGTCCTATGCTATCTGGCCTTGAGGACTTCCTTTTTACACAAGACAATAGTATATTTTCAAGGTTATAGAGGATTATAGAGACATCTTAAACTCACCCACAACAGAACCTCTCCACTGTTAGGTCAAGTGCTCCATCAATCTAACCTCGGGTGTGCCACTACCCAATAGACCAATCTATCGACGCACTATCATGGAGAACAATGAAACGAAGAGGAATATTCAGGAGTTGTTGCAGAAAGGGCACATCATGTGAATTTCATCACCCTGTGGGAGCCCGATCGTGTTGGTACAGAAGAAGGATGGGACCTAGAGACTCTATATTGATTATCAGGCATTGAACAAGATCACTGTATGGAATAGGAATCCAATCCCATGGATTGATGACCTTTTGGACCACCTCAAGGGGCCAAATATTTTAGCAAGATTGAATTAAACTCGGTTTATCACCAAGTATAGATCAAACCCTCCGATGTGTGGAAGACTACCTTCAAATTTAAGGATGGCTTTTTTGAATGGTGGTCATGCCTTTCGGGTTGACTATTTCCCCCACAACCTTCATGAGGTTGATCGACAACATCTTGCAACCCTTTACCAAATCATTCATGGTGGTGTATTTGGATGACATTCTGGTCTTCATCTAGAGTTGGGAAGAACACCTCCACCATGGGCCTTGTGAAAACACAAGTTGTGTGCCAATTTGGAGAAATGCACTTTTGATACGACCCAGGTTCAATATATGGGGTACACCATTGATAAGCAAGGTGTGCATGTGGACCTAGCTAAGATACAAGTCATTCAATATTGGCCAACACCAACCACTCTAATAGAGTTCCATGGATTTCTGGATCTTTCCAACGTCTACCATATGTTTGCATTGGGGTTATCTCATATAACTTGGCCTTTGAGACAAGTCACCAAGGGAGGAGTGAAAGGAAAGTTCTTTTGATCTAAATCCCAATAGAAGGTGTTTTTTGATTTGAAGCATCATCTCTACTCTACGCCAATGCTCACATTACAAAACCTGCAACAACCATTTGAGATCAAGACAGATGCCTCTGGCTATGCTGTTGGTGCAATTCTTACTTAGTAGGGGCATCCAGTGGAATGTCACAGTGAGACACTTTCAAACAAAGTCTGAAAGCATCCCACCTATGAAAAAGAGATGTATTCCATTATGTAGGCATGTAGACAATGGAAGTATTACATTCTGGAGAAGGAAATGGTCATCCACGCAGACCATTGACCCTTGCAGTTCATACAGATAGAAGGGAAGTTATAGAACGATCACCATCATAAATGGTCAACATACCTGCAATAGTTCCATTTCAACATTAAGTACAAGAAGGGAAGCATCAATAATGTTGTAGAATACCTCATCCAACCACCAGTCATGGCGCTAACCATTGTGCTCGACTCTTGTGGGAACTATACTACAGGGTGGCCGCATCTCTACAAGAGAAACCTAGAATTCGGTACACATATTAGATGCTCCTAGAAGGCACGAAAGATCCAAATTTTCACCTCCAGGATGCACTATTATGCCACTTGGGAAACCTTTGTGTTCCTTCAATTGAGTGTGGCAAGATGATTTTTGAGGCACACTAGAGTCAGATCGTTGGACATTTCAATGTAGAGAAAACAGTGGCAATGTTTCAAAAGTATTTTTACTGCCTGAACCTTTGACGAGATGTTGGGAAGTAGATCAGATCCTGTACTACCTGCGCCATTGCCAAACTGACCATCAAGAGGCAAGGCCTATATACTCCTCTCCCTACTCCTAGTCAACCTTATTAATCCATCCCCATGGATTACATGTCAGGTCTTCCTTCTACAAAGCATAGAAATAACTGTGTTTTTCTGGTCATCGACGGATTCTATAAGATGGCCATTCTAGTAGCCTACATGAAGAGTATCACAACAAAACTATTAAGCTCTTATTTGAAAAAGTGTGGGTACATTTTGGTTCCCATATTCCATTATCTCAGATCGGCATAGCAAGTTCCTAAGTACATTTTGTTCAAGTCTCTGGTTGATGTTGGATACCAAGCACACTAAATCCATGGCTTTCCACCCCCAAACTGATGGCCAAACAGAGGTTGTCAACAGGATGATTATACACATTTTTCATACATAGAACTCAAAGAATCAATGCACATGGGATGAAATCCTCCCTTATGTCCAGCATAGCTACAACCCCATTCAGGTGGGGATGGGATTCAAGCCACTATGTCCCATTGATGTGGCCATATCATTTGCAGCTACTCATGTAGATTCAACTCATGTCTAATCCAAAGATTGCAAGGCTAACAGCTTCATTGAGCGCATTCAACACATTTGCCAGTAGGTCCATGACATATTGGACAAAGCCAATGCTAAGTACAAGAAGTGTCATGATCAACGTCGAGTGCCACACAAGTTCTAGGTGGGCAAAAGTTTGGTTACATTTGCAGAAGAAGCACCTTGATGGGCCCCACCGCAAGACTTTTCTACTCTGGTATGGGCCTTACACCATCACTAAGGTTGTAGGGGACAATTCTTTCGAACTCAGCATTCCACCATTCCTTGGCCTACACCCTGTGTTCAATGTGGACTACCTTCGAACATACATTCCACCATTACTAGACACATCAGACATTGTAGACCAACTCACACCAATAGAGTTAAACCAATACTATATGGAACAGGCCACAACTGATCTTATCATGGACACACAAATTAAGAACACTCACCAGTAGAAGATCCAATTGTATTAGGTTTTCAAAGTTGGCCAACTCCTGCACCAAGGCAAGTGGCTCACCCGGGAACAATTTCAACAGAAGTTTCCCCATCTCAAAGAGGCACTCAACACAATGGGGACCATTTCTTCGTAATGGGGCATGACTAATCCAAGTGGATATTGGTGGCCACCCGCCTCTTCCACTTGGACTCCCATTGTTGTTCCTTTTCAGTTTCCTTAATTGTTGTAAAACTTACTATTTTTGGTAGCTTTTTAGGTCCTAAACTTTCAGAGTCGTTTTAAGGGACTAAATGACGTTTTTAGGGGAAACGGAGAAACAAAAAAAAGTCCCCATCTAATTGACAAATTAGTTTTTAGCTTCTTCTTTGAGATCTTCAAAACGATGTATTATGATATTCAAATAGAGATCATATGCAAAATTTATGACCCCGGGAAGTTGATCTACCAATTTACTGTTTTGTAGCTTCATATCCTAGGGTTAGGTTTATGGATTTTTAGGATTCTCCATTGTTTATCAAAAATAAATAGGCCTTTAAGCCTCATTGTAATAGAGTTCAAAGGCATGTAGCCCTCACAACTCTTCTTAGAGACAAGCTATCATCGTCCGAGCTAGTTTATTTCCATTTTTGTATGTATACATATTTAAGTTCCTTGATACTAATGAAATGAATTTTATTTCTACCGCATATTTGTGTTTACGTGTATATCTGTATTTTGTTGTGTTCCTCCATAAGTCCGGATCAATGGTATCAGAGTGATCTTATCTTTCTTTGTTTTTATTTGTATTTCCCCAACGAGGTTAGGGTATAGTGCATTAGGGCTCGAACTTGTTGAACCTTTGCAAGACCAACCTCACAAACTCCAACGGCCTCCCATGGCAGAAGAAAAGAAAGACGAGGGGGCAGGAGATCCTTTCAAATATTGCTCGAGAGAGCCCTCAAATGACAAAGGAATGCAATGATCGATAGCTTTGCCTAGATCCTTCAGGGGCTACCCATTGGTGATGCATCTTCATCCAACAACCTCTCTAGAGGCACCATTCCTTTTAAGGTTAAATTTGACATTGTTATATTTGAAGGACAGATAGATGCAAACACCATAGATAGATGGTTAAATCTATTGGAAGGATATTTTTTGGTTCGTGACTTTTCCAGTCGTGAAAGGATTACTTTTTCAATCCTCAAAGTCACCCCACATGTCAAGTACTGGTGGGAAACCTACTGTGAACAAAAGGAAAAGAGGGAATCCTCACTATTTTCATCAACACCCACTTGGAATTATTTTTTAGACACCGTCAATGAGAAATATTACCCTATCGGGATCTATGAAGATAATTATATAAAGTGGACCATGCTGCAGCAGGGAAGGGACAAAGATGTGTTGGAGTTCACAAATGTTTTCCATACCCTTCACACAAAGTTGGATATCAAGTATTATGAGTGCCATTTGGCACTCAAGTACCATGCCTATCTACACAAGTACATCTAGGACGAGATGGAGTTCCTAGACATCTCTTCACTTGGCACCTCCTATCAATACGTTATCAAGATCGAGCAGACATTTAAAAAGAAGAAGTGAGACTTTGGATCTATGAATCTGAAGCAATGGAAAGGCACCCCAAAATCATAGAACAAAGGACAAAGCCACGATGGGGCAACCTAGGACAACCCATCGAAACTGTAAGTAGAAAAAAAACCATAAAGAAAAACAAGGATGTGGGGAAATGGTGTGAGTTTCATAAGATCCCCATTCACAACACAAGTGATTGCTAAGCCAAGCAGTTACTAGTGGTTGAGTTGAGGACTTCTACATCAGATACATGTTCTAACTCTAAGTCAGAAACAGACAAGGGGAATGACAAAGGGAAGCATATTATCGATGAGGAGCCTAATGCTACCATTTCCACCACCAAGACCTAGAACAATGAGCCTAAAGATCCGGAGGAGGGGGAGAAGCTCTTCCACTCATGGATGTGGGTGAAGGGTTCTTCGCTGTAGTTCATTGTTGACAATGGGAAGTAAAATAACCTCATTTCATAAAAGGTCTTGAATTAGTTGGACCTAGTAACCACACCACACCTGTAGTTGTACACCATGGAGTGGCTTCACCAAGGGAGAGATCTCCTCAACAACCAATAGTGTCGCCTCCCCTACAGCATCAAGTCCTTCACAGATGAGGTATATTGTGATGTTTCTCCTCTTGAAGTTTGTAATGTTTTATTAGGCCAACCATACTTGTGGAAGTGACATGTTGTGAATGAGTCTAGACCTCACACTTTTATTATTACTTTGCACAATAAGTTGTACAGGATACTGGAGGTAGCACCGCCTACTGCCATTTCAATTATTATTGCAAAGAAATGTAGTAAGATAATTTCCTAAACTAGGAAATTTCTTTTCCTTATGATTCTATTGTAACATTATTTAGTTTCGATAATTTAGCATATTAGTCAAAATATTTTTAAAATTTTAAGTTAGGTTATGGATGCAAAAGAATGAAGAGTTAAAATGTTAGGAAAATTTGATGTTTTATAGGCATCCATATAAATTAAATGTTAGGTGTTAGCTTCCCTAAATAGAGAAGGCAAAGGAAAATAAAATGCTAGGGAAGCAAAATCAAAGGAAGGCTTCATTTTATGTTTTTGAAAATGCATCGGCTTCTGGTCTAAATACACCATAACCAAACATCAATTGTGTTTTCATGTGTAGAATAAAAAGAAATAAGAGTAAAGGTTACTCTAAGGTTTATACATTAATTTTGAAGTATTAATATTATCCTAAGTTTAAACCCATATAACCCCTCCGCTCATAATTCCCTTCATTCTCATTTCCCTAAGTTTAAACCCCTCTTATATCGTGTATTTCTCGACACCATATTACATCAATTCCTGACCCCACCAAATTATCCTGTCACATCACAGTTAATTCTCTGCCATTTCACTCTTCATCTCTGCCTATATTCTCACATCCGATGGCCCTCATGAAATTTTGTCGCCCCTCGCCATCCAAGCATTACTGTCGAGGGGGGTTCTGAAAAGGATGGTATTCCAAACTACGCCTGCCCCTACGTGGCAACTCCACAACATTTCAGACCCCCCATGAGTAAAAACAACAAACCACTCCCCCCCGGGGAAAATCTTATTCCTTAC
Organism: Pinus taeda; assembly: GCA_000404065.3. Taxonomy (NCBI): domain Eukaryota; kingdom Viridiplantae; phylum Streptophyta; class Pinopsida; order Pinales; family Pinaceae; genus Pinus; species Pinus taeda. Next base: position 249,795 of record APFE030929035.1, on the reverse strand, counting down.
TCCTGATACCACATACCTGACCATTGCACTTTTGCCATTCCTCTACTACCACCTCATCCAATCGTTAAACCACATAAAATCACATTCATTCCCTCCACAAACAACCCATTAAGCATTTAATTTGCTTAGCCATTAATTAAATGGACTCGCACCACCAACGGAAAACCAAAATTCCTATATAAAACTCCTTATCTTTTTATAGGTTACATAATTCATGTTCTATCATTGCCATTGATTTGATTACAGGTTCCTCGCCAGATCTCGACATTGCCATCTACTAGCGACACTATCTGTCTGATCATTTAGAAATTATTACTTCTGTTCCTGGCCCTAAAACATTCTGTCAATCTGTGAATTGTCTCTTCCCAATCAAATTTGCACTCTTAGCCATATCCAACATGCCTCCAAAGGACAAAGGACTAGAGGAGATTTTCAATGCTTTAATTTATCCTCTTGTATATCTTCACCATGTCCCTATGGCTGACAGAGACTACAAAATTCACGAGACACTCTGTGAGCTTGACATATTTGAGACGTACTGTTGGCTCGAAGTTAAATATATTGAAAAATCAGATGATATCCAACTATGGGAGTCAAACCTACCCCACTACATCTTTCCTCACACCCACAATACTCCTGATTTCATTAGAAAATGTCATGCCTCATATTTGCCAAGCCAAAGGGCCATAGTCAACCCCACTGGACAAATTTTATTCACCATAACCCCTCAAGCTACTAATAAAATTTTGCAAGCCCCCACTATGAACAATTATATCCCATTTTTTTATGAAGCTCTGGTTCAAATATACCAGAAATTAGACTTTTCTAAGAAAGCCCAAACTCTTGAATTATTCTTGATGTTGCATTACCAAAGAAAAATCCTCCTTATCCCTCCTCCATATTCCCTGAGAGATCCAAGCAGATAATCACTTTCATTTCCTACCTCCTTGGATACTACTATGATCAATGGGTAGATGAGGCCATTATAGGATTTGTATCCATCTTCTCTGTTGATGCCAAGCCCTCAATTGTGTTCAATTTCAGCCATTTTCTTGCAGAGTCCATTCATCAGCAATTGGTTAAGTTTCCAACAAATGAGGTATTTAAATATGCCTCTGTCTTAGTCTACATGTTCCTATACTTTTAGGGGGAAACATGAACTTGTCTTTGCAAAAGCTAGATGAGAAGGGAAACTAGCAGTCGGCCATTTTCTGGACTACTCTGGTTATGAAAGAGCAGAAAGAGTATTCTTATAAACAATTTACTAAGATGTTTGTTCACCCAACCATAGGCCTCCTAAGTAGTAGAAAAGAACCAAGGATTAGCAAAGAAATCAAAAAGGTCTTGTAGCTATCAAAACAAGTGCAAACAGAGGACTAGTACTTGTATTAAAATTACACAAAAATAGGGATTTTTGAATGTGAGCTCCCACCTTATAAGCTGCCAAAATTCCTCCCAATGAGGATGTTTTCCTTAGAATACATCAGGTAGATGATCAACATGGATGAATTCCATTTTTTTGCTACCAAGAAAAAATCTCACTTTAAGATAAAAACACAGGTTGGCCCATTCATTTGCAACAATAAGGTAGCAGGAAAAGAGGTAGACAAACTTTTGAAGGAAATGTAGTTTAATCTCAGTTTTACCTGGTCTTATGATCCATTAGGTATCATTTCTAGATTAATGGTAGAAACCAAGTCTACTCATTACTTTCACACACCTAGGCCATAAATAGAAAAGTATATGAATCAGACAAAGTGGGTAGAGAACACATTACAGGAGGCAGAAGAACAGCAGGTCTCCTCATCAACAGTGCAGACTCCTACAATGCAAGATAAGACAACCAAAAGGAGCAGAGAGGAAGAGTCCCCTTTAGGGACTAATATATTTAGTAAGGGATTTAAAATCATTTAAAGAAAGAAGGCTAAGCTTAGTTCTAGACTAAGCCTTAGCAAAGATTCAGAGCAGTAGACTCTTATCACCACTAATGAGTCCCTTGTATATGCATTAGTGGGTGATCAATCTACACAGTCTCCTACCACCTCCATAACCTCACAAGAGTAGCAACATGTTATGCAAACAGGTACATCTACTTCAAATGAGCTAGAGAAGAGAATCATGGATATCTTCAGGGAAATAAAGGTCAGAAACAAAGCCGTGAAGATTAACACATACAACCAGTTTTGGAAGTAGACTTTAGGTGCCCAAAGCAGGCTACTGTCAACCTTTGACTCGGAGAAGGGGAAAATGCATATGGCATCCCTTTAGGCACAAGTTCCTCAGCCCAAAGGAGCATCAGACTATAGAAAGACAAATTATGAGTTTGATGTTAAGGATATACATCCCATTGACCAAATGGAGATGCATAAAAAACTAGGGAAATGATCTTCTCTATTGTAACTAACAAAGCTATGACTTTGTCCAAATTACAAGTTACACTAGTAATGTCCAGTCGCAGCTAAATATGGAGAAATTTTCTGATCTTGGCAAAGACACCAAGATTAAAACCTTCGAAGATTTGGTAATCAAACTGGGTTATGATCCTCCAAACATCAATGCTGCAGAGGAGCTTATCAAAAAGAAGAATTTGGACATAACAACATTGAGGAAGCAATTAAAACTGCCAGCTATTAAAGATCCTCTAGCTAAGGATATTACAGAGATAGGAACTTGAAAGGTAGATATGATGAAAATCATCATGGAGAAGACTACACAGCTTAAGAAAATGGAGATAGAGATGGATAAATTGATCAAGGAAAAGGAGAAAGCTGCTAAAAATATTACCACTTTAGAAGAACTTCCTATCACAGGCATTCTGACTGCTATAACAGCTACAACATGTACAGGAGATGTTGTAGACCAGTTGGCCAGTGTAGTTCAAAATATCTCCCTATAGAATAAAGAGATTAAGAAACTATATGATCAAGTAAAACTATTATAGGATCATCAAAAGAAAGCTGACATTTTTCATGCAGCAGAGCTTCAAAGAGCAAAAAATCAAATAGAAGCATGGAAGAAGTCAACAATTGAGTCTTCCATTGTCTACACTCTTGGTAATGTCAAGGAAATTATCTGGAACAACATCATAGAGGAGATTGATGAAATCTGGCCGTGTATCCAAATTATTTTTTAGAAGGAGTTAATGGAAAAGGCAAACCAGACAATTGCCAATATAAATTCTCAACTGGGGGAGATGCCTGCTAACATTATAAGGTTTCTTAATTCTAAGAACATGTATGAATTGGATGATCTAGGGGTGGATGACAGTACTAAGAACATTCTGAAGGTGAATAAAGTTATGACCAAAAAGAACTTAGTAGTGTAGTTGACAAAGAAGTGTCACACTCTTGAAGTGGCAGTCAATAGAGTTTTCACAAGCATTGATGCATTAAACAAGAAGGGTATTCCTTCACTATTTGTCATGAATGATAAGTTAATGACCAAGGAGGATTACTTGAAGAAGCTACAAGACATTTCCAAGGACACAACCAAGTTTTCCAACATCAAATTTTCCATGACAGGCAGGGTGTTCTAGAGGCCATTGTCAACATATATTTTATTCAGCATGAGATAAAACATATTTTTACTATAAAACCCACTTTTTCCAAGTATTGAGGTGGATGAGATCTACCGTAGAGTAACTAAGATATCAATTCCAAATGAAGAACGATGGGAAAAACTGTATGAATATCAAGATTAGAGGACATATCACTTTTTTCTAGTGCAACACCAGAATAGTGGCCACTCAGCAACAACTTTCCATCAAAACAGGGGCAGATGTGTAGATTCATTCTTTTTTATCAAATTCCTTCCTTTTTTGCTAGTTTTAAGAAATAATAGCATGCCTTGTCACTGAGGAATTTATTGTAATATTTTGTATTTTTATTTAAATACCTCATTCTGGTGATGTATTGAGGGTTGCACCTTTGAACCAGTTAGAAAACATATTTGTACTAAGCTAGAGCATTTTTTACTGAACAAAAGATTCTGGATTTACTTCATAGATTTGTCTCTTAGTGAGTTCTTTTCATTGTGTTGATTATGTATTCCTCATATTAATTTATTTCTTTTATAGTCATCCAATTGCAAATTTAATTGAATCTCATTTTCATTTTGAATCCTCTGTGAAGTTGTAGTTTAATTAAGAGATTAATTTACAGGACTATCTATCATTGTGAATTCCTCTTTGAACTTGAATTACACTAGATTTCTAAAATGACTTAATTATATTTTGTTGATTAAGAAAACACATTTTTCTTAATTTCTGCTTATAAATGGTCAAATACTCTCTCTGAATATTAAATCATTTATACTTCTTCATATTCTACTCGTCCATCCCACTTAAAATAAAAATAAACATATGTATTTAAAGAACATCCTTTTGTTTTATTAAGAATCTATCTAAGTTTAAAGCACTTGTCTAAAAGCAGTTCACCGGTCATCCAACCATTAAAATCAAACAAAACATTTTAGATGCTTTGGCATAACTAATTAACCTTAGGTTATCTCAAAAGACAACATCAGATTGGTGTTGTTGATGAGGAGCGAAGAACTGAAAGTTAAATTTTCCCTGGGGCAACGATTTTCTCTTTCCTTTAAGGTGAATAAAGGATAAGGTCATAGGTAAAAATATTTCACCTGGCGATTCCACTGGTCCATGCTGGCTCCCTATAAGCATACAAGATCGTGTTTTGATTCTGAAATTGTTAACCCTCTACTAGACCCAGAAAGACTCATTAGGGGAGCCTCTTCAAGGAGAAGATGTAGAACACCTTCTTCTTCTTCTTCAACTTTACACCCTGAAGGCATTCCATCTGTAGATATCTTTTCATTTATACCCACCCATCCTGATTAGACTAAACTACCTCCTAGAGTCTCTGATCTTATTTCCAAAGGAGTAGACCTTCAATCATTCTTTTTGATACAGTCACTTGAAACATATCAAGTTCCATCCGTTCCTATCAAATCAACTTCATCTAAGGAAGAATTGGGTTTACATTTACTTGAATTCAAACCTCAAGATTTCATTACTGCGACCCCTTATTCTATTCCAACATCCTCAACTAATTTTGAAGAGACATTTTATGTCTATTTGAATCCTTTATTTGAAAATAAGCAAGACTTCCCACCAAGAGTTTAGAAATTGGTTATCAAAACCCCTTTCAAATCCTTAAAGAGGTCTCCTCCCTCACCTCCACATATTAATACACCTACTAACTCATCTTCATCTCCTTCATCTTCATCATCTTCCTCTTCCTCATCAACATCCACTCAAACACCCCATACTCCTCCTGTTCTTATGGCTTTTCGACCCATTGCGCAAGCTAGTTATGCTACTCTAGTTCTCCCTCCAAACTTGGGAAATTTTCCTGATGGATATTTAAAGAATTTTCCAAGATTTAATGGAGAAACAGGACCCTCAATAGGAGATCATGTGTTACCCTTCTTATATTTTGCTGACAATATGAATATTGAAGAAGAAAATGTTTTTATGAGACTATTTGTGCAATCTCTAGAAGGAAATGTTAGGATCGAGTTTAGGCAGCTCAGAGCTGACTCTATCAGAACTTGGAATGAACTCATAACAATCTTCAAAAATCAATGGCGGGTAAAGAAAGATCTTGTTTAATTCCTTACTGAATTTGAGGAATTAAAGAGAAACCCAAGAGAACTAGTTGTTGAATTCATTAAAATATTCAACAAACTCTATTAGAAAATGCATGTTGATTGTAAACCACTAGTAGCGGCTGCAAAGGTCAGATTTTCCAAAGAATTTGATGATGACTTTGTAATTATGCTAAGGGAAAGAGTTTCTAATACATTAGAAGACATGTAGACAAATTTTATAAAGGTAGAAGCCAATAGGTCAGCTTCTATCAAACTTAAGGCTAACGTAGGAAAAGAAGAAAGAAAACTAAAAGCTAAGATTGATTATTCATCCTCCTCTAAATCTAAACTTGAAGATCAAAAAATTGATGAAATAAAATTTTTACTTAGGAACCTTTCTAACATGATTTCAAAAATTGAAACATAGCCTAGAGCCACTCAACAAACTACTATTAGACCTCAAGCTCAAACACAATTCAAAATAGCTCCTCAAATCAAAATTCTTCAGAGACCAGGTGCTGACCAAAACATTCAACCACCTTTTCTTATTGATGATCAACAGTCACAAGATACATGCCCTTTAATTACTGATGATATCAATAATATTGATTCTTCAGCAATACAAATGGCCATAGCCCCTTCATATTCATCTCAATCTTTTTAACTAGAAGTAGGAGATACTCAAATTTCCAAATACCAAGCATTCTATGAATTTTTAATTGCATAATTAAATAAGAGGTATGATTTAAGACCTAAATCGGGTCCTTGTAGACCTCCAAAATCCACCACCATAATCGAACCTATAATGAAAACCATTCAAACACAAACTCCATCACCTTAGACTACAGATTCATCCACTGAAACCCTCCCATCTAACAAGACTCTATTGACCACTTTTAATATTGAAAAGGAATTGGAAAGGGTCAAGATTCCTATACCTTTAGCTGAACTTTCCAAAAATCCCGGTTGCAAAAATCAAGTGTCCAAATAGATATAGTCTTCTAGTGTAGATGATGAGGGAGATGTTATTAGTTTGCAGGATGAAAAACCCTTAGTTTTATTTGGCCCTAGTTCTGATATGATCGATGAAATTGTTCCACCATTTTATGTAACATTAAAAGCTCATGATTTTGTTTTGTACAACTGCATACTAGATTCTGAAGCCTCTCATAACCTTATGCCAAAGGTAATAATGGACCAACTTCAATTACAAGTCACCCATTCCTATCATGACCTTTACATATTTGACTCAAAGAAAGTACCATGCTTAGGATTGATCAAAGACCTAGTTGTGACCTTAGCTCAAATACCTGTAAAAAGTATAGTGTTAGACATAGTTGTCACTGATATTCCTACCAAGTTTGGAATGCTTCTATCTAGATCATGTTGTGCTAAACTGGGAGGATCACTTCAGATAAACATGTATTTTGCTACTATTCCAATCTACGGAGGTGAGAACTTAAGGTTATATATGGAAGTAAGATTACTTCATATTGTTTGTAGGTCTGATCAAGAAAAAAACCACCCTATCTATGTGGTAGATCAAGATTTTGGTTGCTTTCACTCATCTTCAAAAAATGAATCAAACACTCAACTTTCGATTGAAAATATTGTTTCCTAGCCTAAAATTATAGAATCAAATATTTGGACACTTTATTTTGATGGATCTTGCTCAAAAGAAGGAGAAGGAGCATAACGATATTCTATAATTAAATTAGCAAAAATCCATAAACTTCATTGAGTCCTAAAATTCTTGATCATGATATTATCCAATTGTCTAATAATTTTATTCCTAAAGGATTAGTCCCATTGGAAATATTATTTGATATAATATCACCAAGTAAAGAAAACATAACTCAGTCATGTAAACTTGAATTTGAAGTCACTAATAATGTGGCTGAGTATGAGGCTTTTCTTCTTGGTCTTGAGTTAGCTAGAAGTTTAAAGGTTCAAAACTTGAGTGTATTGTCTTATTTTGAGCTTGTAGTGAAACAAGTTACAAATATGTGTCAGACATGTCATACATAAATGAATCTTGGGACATAATTGAAAATTTCTTCCAAGGTTTTAACATAACTGCTATTCCTAGAGATGAAAACATGCATGTTGATTCACTAGCTGTCTCAGAAAGCCCCTTCAAAATCCTTGAGCCAATATCATTAGAATACCAAATCCAAGTCAAGTATCAACCATCAATTCCTAATAACCTTAAACACTGGCATATTTTTTAAGATGATGAATAGTTGAAATCTTTCCTTCAGGTTATTGATGAATTCTCAAATATGCAAATTGAAGGAGATCAAAATGATATTCCAAAATTAAATTAGCAAAAATCCATAAACTTCATTTAGTCCTAAAATTCTCGATCATGATATTATCCAATTGTCTAATAATTTTATTCCTAAAGGATTAGTCCCATTGGAAAAATTATTTGATAATAATGATGTCTCTAAAAATACCCCGTTTCACTCGCCTAAAGAAGAAATCAAAGAATGTAATATTGGGACTTTGGATGATGTGAGAAAAGTTAAATTATCTTCAACTTTACCTTTAGATGTTAAAGTCAAATACTTGAATCTTCTTAAGAACTATAAAGATGTTTTTTCCTAGTCTTATAATGAATTGAAAACTTATGACACATCTTTGATTGAGCACAAGATTCCTTTGAAACCAAAAGCAAAACCCTTTCAGGGGAAGTTAAGAAGAATTAATCCCATACTATTTCCAACCATTGAGAAGGAACTTAAAAGTTATTGGATGCTCATATCATAGTGCCTTTAAGGTATTCTAATTGGGTAGCCAACTTAGTTCCTATTAGGAAGAAGACTGGTGAGATTAGGTTATGTGTAGATTTCTGAAACGTGAACAAATCATCCTTAAAGGATAACTATCCATTGCTTAGAATGGACCATCTACTCCAGAAAGTTTCATGGGCTAGTAGGATTTCTATGCTAGATGGATTTTCTGGTTATAATCAGATCATGGTAAGTGAAGTTGACCATAACAAAACTGCTTTCACCACACAATGGGGTACATTCATGTATTCCAAAATTCCATTTGGGTTAACCAATGCTGGAGAAACTTTCTAGAGAGATATGGATTTAGAATTTGTAGGTAAAAAATCTAAATTTACTTTCATTTATTTAGATGATTTAACTGTTTTCTCTGATTCTGATGAAATTCATTTAAAACACTTGAGCAAGGTTTTTGACAGGTGCAAGAAATTTGGCATATCCATCAATCCGAAGAAATCTTTGTTCACTGTGAAGAAAGGGAAATTACTAGGGCATATTATGTCCAAGAAGGGCATTATAATTGGCCCAAAGAGAATTTCAACTATTCAAACCCTATCTCTACCAAGGAATAAGAAAGAGATTCAAACCTTCCTTGGAAAGACAAATTTTCTTACAAGGTTTATCCTAAATTATGTCGACATAGTTAAAGATATAACATATATTCTTAAGAAAAATAACGAAGTGAAATGGACAGTCCCTACTAGGTATGCTTTTGACCAGATCAAAAAGCTTATATCTAAGGCCCATACATTAGCTAGCCCTGAGTATTCTTCACCCTTCAGCATATTTTCTTTTGCATCCGAAACAACCTTAGTTGTTGTACTTTTACAAAAGAATATAAATGGTGATGACCAACCCATAGCCTTCTTTTCAAAAGTAATGAGAGATGCTAAAATTAGGTATGATATTATTGAAAAACAAGCGTATGCCTTAATTCAAGCCCTCAAAGCCTTTAGAACCTATGTCCTACATTCACACATCACAACTTATGCCCCTAATCATGTTGTTAAAACTGTCTTGACTCAACCTGATACTAATGGGAGAAGAGGGAGATGGATTGCTAAAATCCTTGAATTTGACCTTGAAATAAAAACCACAAAGCTAGGAAAAGGCCAAGGCCTGGCCAAATTGTTAGTTGAATCCAACTGCAAATCATTGGGGATAAATCTGGTTTTTGAAATGTCACCAAGGGAGAATCCACAAGAACCTTCCTCAATATCATCAGGGGAGAATCTACAAGAACCTTCATCAATATCATCAAGGGAGAATCCACAAGAAACTTCCTTAACAACAAGGGAAAATCCACAAGAACCTCCTCCTCTTAGAGAAGAGGAGAATCCATAATAACCTCTTCCTTCATCAAGCCATTCTTGTTCATATAGATCACAAATATCTACTTTATGATTGGTATTATGATATCATGCAGTTTCTTAGAAATTTTAAATGTCCAGCTAATCTAAATTTGAAAGAGTGGAAAGCCCTCAAGATTAAAGCAGTGAAATACTGCATTATTAGTGTTAATCTGTACTAGAAAGACCCTCTTAATTTCCTTCCTTTCTGCTGAATTGAAAATGAAACAAAAGGTATTATAGACCAGTTCCATGCAGGGTTTTGTGGTGGACTATATGCCTGGAGAGCAACAATCTACAAAATTTTAAATGCAGATTTCTATTGGCCCACACTTTTAAAAGAAGTTGGGAAAGAGTAGGAAGTTGCAAAGGATGCCAATTGTTTGTAGGAAAATAGAAATTATCAGCACTTCCCTTAGTTCCAGTATCCGTTGATGCTCCTTTTCTTCAATGGGGATTAGACTTTATAGGGGAAATTGTTAAAATTGGCAACTAGGGCCAAACTTCATGTGGGTAATATTATTCATGGCTGATAATATTTTTATTAGATTCCTCTCATCGAGAGCTATAGGATTGATATAAATATCATTCGATTCTGATAAGTATTCATGGAGATATGAATTTATTTTGATTATGGAATTATTATCAAGCCGACCTACAACTCATGTAGGCTCAAAAGCCGAACAATCACATCTATTCAAACATCATCAATTGTGTATAAATACAAGAGGAATTTTCCTCATTTGGACTCACTCATCTCATCACCTCTCTCTCTCTACTGTGCAGAAAAGAGTCTCTTCTCTACTATGCAGAAAAGGGTCTCTCCCTCACACATGTGAAGCCGAAAGCTGCTGAAACTGAAGCTGCAACTGCAGAAGTGAAGTTTGACCTATGTGGACTAGAAGATCTCCTCATCTAAACTGCATTGTAGGTCCATCTGAACCTCCTCTAAAAGCCACAACTTTTGGTGGTGGAATCAAGTCAATCCGACGAACAATTTGCAAGATATCGACTGCCCTAGTTTGAAGGAGGCTGTTGAAACTGAAGTTGCAACTGCAGAAGTGAAGTTTTATCTGTGTGGACCAGAATATGTCCTCATCTGAACTACACTATAGGTTCATCTGAATCTCCTCTGGAAGTACAACTTTTTTGGTGGAATCAAGCCAATCCGATAGTCGGTTTGTGAGATATCATCTGCCCTAGTTTGATGATGAAGCCGCTAATGTTGATGTTGATGATCTAGGGTTTGCTACTATTGATATAAATCAGATTTATTGTACTATTTCTCTCTGCTGAATTATTGAAGATAAAAGAATATTTGATCAAAGGGTTTCCCCACACATTCTGGGGTTTGTCCCTGGCTAGCTACCACATCTTGTGTCTCTTGTCTTGGCTTGTTTTCTGTTGATCGTTTAATGTTCTATTTGCACTTTACTTTATGTACATGTGATTGCTAATATAAGGAATATAATAAAAAAAGAAGTAAAATTTTATAAGCATATAACATACCATAACTTAACATGGTATCAGAGCTAAGGTGAAGACAAAGCCTGAGCAAGAGCAAGAGCAATCACCGAAGATAAGATTGGCAAGGCTATCCTAAAAGAACTACGGGGTCCTCAACACTCTTTCCCGCCGAAGAAAAGCTCTGTGAGAAAGCTGACTATCACGAATGGAAGATGTCTATCGATCTAACCCTAGAAGATCAAGGAGTTTTGGATCATGTAAGAGGCAATATTGTTGAGCCTCCATCAAATGCATCTGCTGCAACCTGGAACAAATGGAAAAATGGAGAAGTAAAAACAAAGAAGATCATCTAGGACTCTAACAATAAGAACTTGGTGGCCTACATCTCTAAACTGGACACCTCCAAGGAAATCTATGATAGACTGGTGAGTTTATTTAAAGTTAATGATGCAAATAAAGTTTTGTTTCTTATAAATAAGCTGAGGGAAATCAAGAATGGTAAAGATGAGAGTATGCAAGCATACTTCTTAAGAATCACTAAGATCAAGAATGGCACTCACAACTCTTGGAGGATTACCATCTAAATGGTAAGTGTTCAGGACTACTCTTCTAAACAATCATGTAATTCTTGGTTTCAAGGAATTAATGGCTAGATGCATTCAAGAAGAAACAAGGGTAGAAGAGAAAGAAATGACCATACCTAAAGGTCCTCCTGCTTCCTTTTCATCTCATGCTAAGAAAAGAAATAATTCCGGGACTAAATCAAAAGGAAAGGCTAGACCTAAGGGTGGAAGAAAAGGACAATGTTACATCTGCGATAAAGCAGGTCACTATGCAAGGGAGTGCCCTGATAGAAAGGACTCACACTAGGACGATGATCAAAATCCCTCTGATGGTAGTCAAAGGAATGAAAAATTCAATAGCAAAGGTAAGAGGAGAGTTTGGAATCAAGGAAGAGGACAACCATTCAAGAAGACTAGAAATTCCAGGATGTATTAAAAGCACCTGACCTCAAAAAGAACCTAGTGTCCATCTCGGCAATAGAAGACAAAGGTACAAGGTAACCTTCAGCAATGGCAAGGTATGCATATGGAAAAATAATGTTAAATATGCCTTTACTCTTGGGTTTTGTGTCGATTCATTATATCAGGTCGATGGAAGTCCGTTAGGTGTCATGTGTTATGACACATCTCTTCAATCTGAACTTTGGCATCAGAGGTTTGCCCCCCTTCATTATAAAACTCTACTCGGTGTAAGACAAATGGTGATAGGGATGCCCAAATTCTGAGTAGATAAATAAGGTGTATGTCTAGGATGTGCTGAAGGAAAGCTTAAAAGGAGACCATTACCCTCAATCCAAAGAAGGACCTCTGATATATTACAGTTTGTTCACTCAAGCATATTTGAGGTTGGCATTAAGAGGGAGACTACTACACCACATACTCCTGAGCAGAATGGTGTGGTGGAAAGGAAGAACCGTACGATTGTGGAAGTTGTCTCTATGGGCAGATGATTTAACAATGTCTGATGTGGAGGAACCCATGGATCCTATTTATCCACCTGAGCCTTCCTCTTCTAGGAAGAGGCCTTCATGGATTAGGCAAATACTTGATGATGCTAAAGGACATGATGCACCCCAAGGAACCTTCCGTGAAAGTAATAAACCTAACAGGTATCAAGGATACCTGAACTTCATGAGCACGATCATACAAAATGATCCTTCATCATTCTCAGATGCCGTCAAGCATCAAGTATGGAAGGATGCTATGACCATTATGGAGAATGATTTCTGGGAAGTAGTTCCCAGACCCCAAGATAAGACAATTGTTACTTCAAAATGGCTTTAGAAGATAAAGTTGCAGCAGATGGAAGTATGGAATAGTATAAGGCTTGTTTTGTTTCTCATGGTTTCTTCGAGAAGGAAGGTATAGACTATGATCTGATATTTGCACCTGTTTCCAGATATACAACCATCTACTCGATCATAGCCCTTGCAACTTCACAAGGATGGAACCTACATCAGATGGATGTCAAGACCGTGTTCTTGCAGGGTTCGATCAAAGAAGAAGTCTATGTGGAGCAACCTGAAGGATTTGATATTTATGATTGAAAATCTCATGTATGCAGGTTGAAGAAGGCTCTCTATGGGCTGAAGCAAGCACGCCGAGCATGGTATGAGAGGATCGATAGCTACTTGATGAAGCTAGGATTCACTAGGAGTGAAGCCGATCCTAACCTTTACTTTAAGGTTGAAGATGACAAGCCTCTCATACTGGTGTTGTATTTGGATGACCTCTTTATAACAAGTGCATACCCTCTCATTCATAAACGTAAGATGGAGTTGGCTTCTGAATTTGAAATGAAGAACCAAGGACTTGAAGTGTGGCAGAAGCAAAGGGAAATTTTCCCATCTCAAGGAAAATATGTGGTAAAGATATTGGAAAGTTTCGGTATGATGGACTGCAAGCCTGTGACTACCTCGAGGATCTTAACTTTTAAAATTTATATGGTAGTGACGTCAGACCAGATTTAGGAAATGTCTCTGAGTTTCATAAACTCATTTGCATTGATGTTCTTGGTGAACCTCCGTCCGAACATATCTTTTATAGTTAGCATTGTGAGCTCATATTTGGTTGAGCCTCACTAGATTGTGGCCAAGAATCTTTTGAGATATCTTCCTGGCACAATTACTAATGGGTTAAGATACACTGCCAGAGATGTGAGACTACTTGGATATACTAATGTTGATTGGGCAGGCAGTGTGGTGGACTGTAAGAGCACTTCCAGGTGCTGTTTCACCTTGGGATATGCTTCGATATCCTGGATGAGTAGGAAGTAGAAGTCAGTGGCTTTGAGCACCGCCGAAGCAGAATATATTACTCTTAGCATGGGCTCCTGTGAGGCAGTCTAGTTGTGAAATCTCTTCAGTGAGTTGTTTGGATTTACATTGGATACCATTGTGATTCTATGTAACAACCAGAGGTGGGATTCAATTATTGAGGAATCTCATATTTGTTGATTGCTCCTGCAGATAGACATCATCTGGGATATGGTAAGTTGATGAGCAAGGAGGCTCCATTGCATTAAGATGATGTACAAATCGATACACCTTGTCAAAGCCCCAAGGAAAGATCTAATCTATGATTTTCCCAAAAAACTTGGAGTCGTCAAGAAGCCCTTGGACAAGGGTCCTGCAATTTTCATACATTGAGCTTTGGAAGCTCTGAGGGCTTGAGGTTCTTACTGGAGCAACATATGACCACAGGGTGACTCACCCTCCCCTAGTGGTGTGCACTGGAACAAGATGATTTTCTATCTTGTGGGACAAGATGATTTTCTCTCTTGTGGAACAAGATGATTCGCTCTGCTGTGTAGCAGGATGATTACTTCTCCTGTGAGGCCTGGATTGATGTGTTCTCCATAGCGATTGTAGAAGGATTGATGTGTTCTCCTATGATGCCTGGATTGATGTGTTCTCCATGGTGATTGTAGCAGGATTGATGTGTTCTCCTATGAGGCCTGGATTGATGTGTTCTCCATAGCAATTGTAGCAGGATTGATGTGTTCTCCTATGAGGCCTGGATTGATGTGTTCTCCATGGTGATTGTAGTAGGATTGATGTGTTATCCTGTGAGGCTTGGATTGATGGTTCTCCATGGTGATTGTAGCAGGATTGGTGTGTTCTCCTGTGAGGCCTGGATTGATGTGTTCTCCATGGCGACCTGGATTGATGTGTTCTCCATGGAAATTGTAGTAGGATTGATGTGTTCTCCTATGAGGACGGGATTGATTAAGTTCTCTTGTCAAGAAATCATACCCATGTAGTCTGGGACTCATGGGAAGTACCTCTCATCTGATTAATGAGCAGGGAAATGAAGTTAGGGACCATAGTAGTACCGATGGACGCATCGTTGTATCTATCGTACTCCCTACGCTGGGATGACCTCCATTGATATGGGATCAATGATACCAATCTGGGACCAGTGGTAGGAGTGGTACATTGTATGACACTGACTTCGAGTCGGTTGTTACTAGTTTGGGACCAGTGGTACGCATTGTGAGACTAACTTTGAGTCAGTGTAGGATGTTACTGGTTTGGGACCAGTGGTAGGAGTTGCACTCACTATGACGTTGACTTTGGGTTGGTTGAGACTGGTTTGGGACCAGTGGTACATACTCTGAGACTGACTTTGAGTTAGTATGATACATCCTCGATCATTTCTTCTTCTTCATAATTCGCACAAAAGCATAGTAGAACAGAACAAAGCAGAGCAGAGCATAATAGAGCAGAGCCATACAGATTAGTACAGGGCAGAACAAGACAAAGTAGAACAAGCAAAATAGAGCAGAGCAGGGCAAGGGTCAGGCTGTACAGGGCAGTGCATTTGATGGATGAATAGTAATGACCGATAGACAGATTGCAAATGAAGTTCTCCCTAGTTGAGAGGGAGTGTTAAAATTGGAAACTAGGGCCAAAATTCATGTGGGTCATCGTATTCATGGCTAATAATATTTTTATTAGATTCCTCTCATCGAGAGGTGTAGGATTGATATAAATATCATCCGATTCCGATAAGTATTCATGGAGATATGAATTTACTTTGTTTATGGAATTATTATCAAGCTAGCCTACAACTCATGTAAGATCAGAAGCCCAACAGTCACATCTATTCAAGCATCATCAGTTGTGTATAAATAAAAGAGGCCTTTTCCACATTTGGACTCACTCATCTCATCACATCTCTCTCTCTTTACTGCGGAGAAAAGAGTCTCTTCTCTACTGTGCAGAAAAGGGTCTGTCCCTCACACATGTGAAGCTGGAAGTTGCTGAAAGTGAAGCTGCAACTGTAGAAGTGAACTTTGACCTAGGTGGAACAAAATATCTCCTCATATAAACTGCGCTTTAAGTCCATCTAAACCTCCTCTGAAAGCTGCAACTTTTGTTGGTGGAATCAAATCAATCCGATGGACGGTTTGCAAGATATCGACTGCCCTACTTTGAAGGAAGCTGTTGAAACTGAAGCTCCAACTGCAAAAGTGAAGTTTGACCTACGTGGACCAGAAGATATCCTCATGTGAACTACACTTTAGGTTCTTCTGAACCTCCTCTGGAATCCGTAACTTTTGGTGGTGGAATCAAGCCGATCTGACGGTCGGTTGGTGAGATATCATCTGCCTTAGTTTGATGATGAAGTCGTTAATGTTGATGTTGCTGATCTAGGGTTTGCTACTGTTGATATAAATCAGATTTATTGTACTATTTCTCTTTTTTGAATTATTAAAGATAAAAGAATATTTGATCAAAGGGTTTCCCCACACATTCTGGGGTTTGTCCCTAGCTAGCTGCCACATCTTGTGTCTCTTGTCTTGGCTTGTTTTCTATTGATCGTTTAATTTTCTATCAGCACTTTAATTTATGTACATGTGATTGCTAATCTGTGAAATATAATAAGAAAAAGAATTAAAATGTTATAAGCATAGAACATACCATAACTTAACATAAATTCATCCACAGTTAAGCAATCAACATAGATTGATTCTAACTATCACATACTATTTTAGCAAGTGGGTAGAAGCCATACCAGTGAAGAATGCCATTGATACTGTTGTAATTAAATTTCTTGAAGAAAATATCTTGTCAATATTTGGATGTCCTCAACAAATTGTTACATATAATACAACAACTTTCAGTAGTGTTAAAATGATTGAATTCTGTCAACAGTATTCAATCCTTTTACATCATTATACACAATACTATCCATGGGCTAATGGGTTAGCAGAGTCTTCCAACAAGAGATTAGTTAAGGTCATTGAGAAGACTCTTGAAGACCATAAAAAGGGTTGGTACAGTCATCTTATTCATGCCATTTGGGCAAACAAAGTTTCTCCTAAAATATCAACAAGAAAGTCTCCTTTCCTATTAGTTTATGGGAAGGAAGCAATTTTTCCTACTCATTTAGTTTGGCCTGTTATGAGGTTCCTCCAAGAATCTTAAGAAGAAAGAGATGATTTCTCAAGAAGGATTAATCAAATAATTGAGTTGAATGAAGACAGGGATGAAATTCAGTACAAGCTAAAGAAATACTAGAACAAGATGAAAGAGTTGTTTGAAAGAAAGGCTAGAGAGAGAAATTTCAAGAAAGGTGACCTAGTGCTCAGATGGGATACAAGGATAGAGGACAAAGTCAAGCATGCAAAATTTGACAACCTCTCATTTGGTGTGTTCATCATTGTAGAAGTCAAAGGGAACAATACATTTATTCTATAGAATCTAGAAGGAGAGTATTACTCATTGCCAGTCAATGGGAGATACCTAAAACACTACATTTAGTATTGATTCTTCATTCATTCATCATCTATAAATATTCAGAGAGTTTATTTATTTTTGAAAATTGAAATTGAGTATATGTTTCAACAAAGCCTCCATAGCCTGAGGAGAAGGCACTTGAATTTTCTTTTTCTCTGCATCCCACAAGGGGAAGCAGCCCCCAGCTGGAGCGAATGTTGTAACATTATCTAGTCTTGATAAGTTAGCATATTAGTCAAATAATTTTGAAAATGTTAAGATAGGATATGGATGCAAAAGAATGAAAAGTTAAAAAGTTAGGAAAATTTGATGTTTTATAGGCATCCATATCAATAAAATGTTAGGAGTTAGCTACCCTAAATAAATAAGGGAAAGGAAAATAAATGTTAGGGAAGCAAAAGAAAAGGAAAGCTTAATTTTATGTTTTTGAAAATGCATAGGCTTCTAATCTAAATGCACCATAATCAAACATCCATTTTGTTTCCCCGTGCAGAAGAAATTGAAAGAATAGTGAAGGTTACTCTAAGGTTTACATGCTTACTTTGGATATTAACACTATCCTAAGTTTTAAAAACCCCATATCCTAAGTATTAATCCCTTATTGCCCCTCTTCCAATCCATTCCCTTCATATCATTTCCCTAAGTTCATACCCCCTTATATTTCATATTTCCTGACATCACATTAAACGTCAATTCCTGACCCCACCAATTCATCCCATCACATCACGTTGACTCTGCACCATATCACTCTTCATCCTTGCCTATCTCCTCGCATCTGACGTCCTATGTGCAATTTCGGCCCCACCTCGCCATCCGGGCATTGCTGTCAGGGGGGTCCAAAATGGGCGGTATACCAAACCACAGTTGCCTCTATGTGGAAGCTCCACAGTGTTTCGGACCCCCATGAGAAAAACCACAAATTGCTCACCCCACCCTCTGAAAAGCTAAATTCCTTATTCCTGATACCACTTACCTGACTGTTGTGCATCCTCCATTCCTCTGTTGCCACCTCATCTGTTCGTTAACCCCGTCAAATCATATTCATTCCCTCCATAATGAATCCTTTAAGAATTTAATTTTCTTATTCATTCACTCAATGGACCCACACCACCAAAGGAAAACTAGAATTCCTATATAAACCTTCTTCTTGTCTATTTACAAGTTACAAAATTCTTGTTTAATAATTGCCATTGCTTTGATTACAGGTTGCTTGCCAGATCCCGACACTGTCAACTGCCAGTGACACTGCCCATCTGATCATTATCAAATTATTCCTTCTGTACTTGGCCCCAGAACTTTCTTTTTGTCTGTAAATTGTCTCCTTTCCCAATCAAGTTTTCACTATTAGCCTTAGTCATCATGCCTCCCAAGGACAATGGACCAGAGGAAATTTTTAATCATTTGATCTGTCCTCCTGTAGATATTCATCATATCCCTATGGCTGATAGAGACAGAGACTACAAAATCCATGAAACACTCTGTGAGCTCGACCTCTTTGAGATGTACTGCTGGCTCGAATATAAAAACATTGATAAATCATATAATATCCAACTGTGGGAGTTAAACCTACTTCATTACGTCTTTCCTCATACCTACAACACTCCTAATTTCATTAGAAAATGCCATGCCCCACATCTACCAAGCCAAAAGGGCCATAGTCAATCCCAATGGAAAAATGCTATTCACCATAACCCCTCATTCTATTGATCAAATGCTGCAAGCCCCCATAGTCAACAATGCTACCCCATTTTCCTATGAAGATCTAGTTGAAATATACCAGAAATTAGACTTTTCTAAGAGAGATCAAACTCTCGAATTATTATTAACATAAGATGCTACATTACCAAAGAAAAATCCTGCTTATCCCTCAACCATATTCTCTAAGAGAGCCAAGCAGATAATGATTTTCATTTCCTACCTCCTTGGCTACTACTCTAACTAATTCGTAGATGAGGCCATTATAGGATTTTTATCCATCTTTTCTAATGATGCTAATTCCTCAATTGTGTTCAATTTCAGCCATTTTCTTGCAGAGTATATCCATCAGCAGTTGGTCATGTTTCCCACATAGGAGGTATTTAAATATGTCTCTGTCTCAGTCTACATGTTTCTATACTTTCAGGGGGACACCATGAACTTGTCATTGCAAAAGTTGGATGAGAAAGGAAACCAGCAGTCGGTCATTTTATGGACCACTCTGGTTATGAAAGAGTAGAAATAATATACTTATAAATAGTTTACTGAGATGTTTGTCCATCCAGCCATAAGCCTCCTAAGCAGTAGAACTGAACCAAGTATTAGTGAAGAAATAAAAAATGCCTTGTCTAAAACAACCCCCGTATGACGGATAGCGAGGAGCAAAGATCCACCTACTACACATCAACACAGAAGAGCTGCCACGGTCAACTTCCATCTCAAGTGAGCGAGGCACCAGTGAGATCAAGGGTTCACATTTCTCTTGGATGGCTAGATGCACATGCATGGTATCAGTGGACTACTCTTTTGAGTAGATCTTATTATTTATGTTCTTCCCATGTTTCGGGGACGAAACATGCTAAGGGGGGTGGAATGTTATATACCTAGGAGGGGTAATATGGGGTGCAAAGGGAGGTACCCAAGGTAATAATGTAAGAATGGGATGGGCCATAGTAATAAATAAGGTGGTTAACCCATATCATGTAAGGGACCACAAGTAGTTAGTAATAAGGTAATGGGTACATGGTATTAGTGGATGGTATGAGGGAACCATGGTAATGATCCATGGTATTGCATGTATGAGGCCTATATAGAGGCTAGAGACTCCATGTCAAGGAATATTGTATGAACAAGCATATGGCTTGTGGAGTGTTCTCCTTCCTTAAGGAGTGAATGTATGGTGTTGCCCTACCTTAAGGGTTTAATCAATAAAGAATCATTTCTATCTATTTCTGGGTTTATTTCCATTATCTTATATTTTAATATCAGATCTATAATATTTCTGGGTCAAATCTACAACAAGTGGTATCAGAGATATATGAAACTGGGTTAGATCTATAACGAGTGGTATCGGAGCACTTTCTTGGGCCAAAGTGGAGATTTTTTTTTTTTTTTTTTTTTGCAGGATTTCGGGGGCGGCAAGTTTTTAGATCATATATGTACGTTTTGGTGCAAGATCTACAAAATCTGATTGTATATCTGGATTCTTTGTAAAAAAATAGCTGATTTCAAAAAAAAATTTAGTTGAATCGGAGTCCGGATGAAGGAGATATCGTTGATCTAAAAATCAGTGGGGTTGCAGACAATTTTTCAAGGCAGCGCGTTTGCGGTGCAGATCTGGACGTCCTGGTGCAAGATCTGCAAAACATAATTGTAGATCTGGATTCTATGTGAAAAAATAGTCAATTTCAAAAAAATAATCGGTCATATCGGAGTCCGGATGAGGGAGATATAGCTTATTTTAAATCAGTTCCTTTTGCAGAAATTTTGGTGACGGTGGGAGAGTTGCAGCACAGATCTGAAATTCCAGTGCCTAGATCAAGATTTCTATCACATGGGTAGATGCAGAATGATTGTTCCATTTTTGAAAATAGGTCATAATAAGGATTCTGAGCAATATTAACTAAACTGTGACAATTTCAAATTTACGCCAAATAAGTGAATTTTTTCCAAACCTTCATGGCTTCTAGCAAGCAATTTTTTACAGGGAATGATAATGGTCCTAATATTGAAGAACACATAAAAATGCAAAAGTATTTATCGGCAAAAAATTGGAAATTTTGGGTAGTAACTAAATTTAAAGATGAGGCAGCCACATGGTGGGAATTACTTAACCAAAAGAAGTGTTCCAACTTGCCCGACGAAGAATTTGAAAAATTCCTTTTAGACAGATGGTCTCATGCCAGAAAACAAGATAATGGGAAACATGTGGGGTCATTTCCTACGGGTATCAGCTTATTGCAGGTTTATGGGTTGATTTAGAAGGAGAAGATCATTGTGTCTATAAATCCTAGTTGCAAGAAAAATATGATAAATTCACTTATTTGGCGAAAATTTGAAATTGTCACAGTTTAGTCAATATTGCTGTCAGAATAGGTACAAACATGAGACCGGTACTTATATGAGAATTACACAAAGATAAGGATTTTTGGATGTGAGCTACCACCATATAAGCTACCAAAATTCCTCCCAATGAGGAATTTTTTATTAGAATACATCAGGTAGATGATCAACATGGATGAATTCCATTTTCTTGCTACCAAGAAAAAGTCTCAATTTAAGATAAAAACACAGGTTGGCCCAATCATTTGCAACAACAGAGCAGCAGGTCAAGAGGTTGACAAACTCCTCAGGGAAATTTAGTTTAATCTTAGTTTTACCGGGCCCTATAATCCATTAGGGACAATTTCCATATTAAGGGTAGAAACCAAGTCTACTCCTTATTTTCACACACCTAGGCTAGAGATAAAAAAA
The DNA here is from genome assembly GCA_000404065.3 of Pinus taeda. NCBI lineage: Eukaryota > Viridiplantae > Streptophyta > Pinopsida > Pinales > Pinaceae > Pinus > Pinus taeda. The sequence goes on along the minus strand of APFE030929035.1, from coordinate 227,821 downwards.
ATATAAGAATTAACCAAAGTGGGTTGAGAACACATTACAAGAGGCAAAAGAACAATATGTCTCCTCATTAACAATGCAAACTCCTATAATGCAAGAAAAGACATCCAAGATGATTAGAGAGGAAGAGTCTCCTCTAGGGACTGATATCTTTAGTGAGGGATTCAAAATAATGTACAAAAAGAAGGCTAAGCTTAGCTCCAGACTAAGTCTTAGCAAAGAGTCGGAGTAGCAAACTGTCATCACCACTAATAAGCCTCTTGTATCTTCATTAGTGGGTGAGCAGTCTACATAGTCTCCTACCACCTCCATAATATCACAAGAGAAGCAACAGATTATGCAAAGAGGTGCATCTACTTAAATTGAGCTAGAGAAGAGCATCATGGATATCTTCAAGGAAATAAAGGTTAGAAATGTAGCCTTGAAGATAAACACATACAACCAATTTCAGAAACAAACCTCTGGTGCCCAAAGTAGGCTACTGTTAGCTTTTGACTCAAATAAGGGGAAAATACAGATGGCATTCCTTCAGGCACAAGTTCCTCAGCCTAAAGGAGCCTTAGATTATAAGAAGACATCTTTTGAATTTGATGTCAAGGACATACATCCCATTGACCAAATGGAGATGCATAAACAGACTAGAGAAATGATCTTCTCTATTGTAACTAGCACGACTATGACCTTGTCCAAGTTGCAGGTCACACTAGTAAATGTTGATTCATAGCTAAAGATGGAGAAAGTTTCAGCTCTTGTGAATGATACCAAGATTAAAACCTTGGAATATTTGGTTATTAAACTTGGTTATGATCCTACAAACATCAATTTTGTAGAGGAGATAATCAAAAAGAAGAATTTGGATATAGAAGCACTAAGGAAACAATTGAAACTCCCAGCTACTGAAGATCCTCTAGCCATGAATATTGTAGAAACACACACTAAAAACGGGGACATGATGAAACTCATCATGGAGCAGAATGCTCAGCTTACGTAGATGGAGACGGAGATGGAGAAAGTAATCAAGGAAAAGGAGAAAGCTGCTAAATAGAATGCTCCTTTAGAATAACTTCCTATCACAGTCATTCCAACTACCATATCAGCTACCACCAGTACAGAAGAGGTTGCAGACCAGTTGGCCAATGCAGTTCAAAATATGTCCATGTAGACTGAAGTGATTAAGAAACCACAAGATCAAGTAAAACTACTAAAGGATCATCAAAAGAAGTATGACACTTTTCATGCAGCAAAGCTTCAAAGAGCTCAGAATCAAGTTGAGGCATGGAAGAAGTCATCCACTGATTCTTCCATTGACTACACTCTTGGTAGTGCCAAAGAAATGATCTGGAACAACATCATAGAGGAGATTGATGAAATTTGGCCATGTATCCAGATCATTTTTTAGCAAAAGGAGTTAATGGTAAAGGAAAACCAAGCAGTTGCCAATATAGATGCTCAACTGGGAGAGATGCCTTCTATAGCCAACATCATAATAATGTTTCTCAATTCTAAGAACATGTATGAACTGGATGATCTAGGAGTGGATGATATGACTACAACCATTATGGAGGTTAAAAAATTTCTAACTTAAAATAACTTGGTAGTGTAGTTAACTGAGAAGTGTTACACTCTGGAAATTGCAGTTAACAAATTCTTCACAAGAATTGATGCCTTAAACAAGAAGGGCATGCCTTCACTATTTTTCATCAGTGATAAGCTAATGACCAAGGAGGATTACTTGAAGAAGCTACAAGACATTTCCAAGAACATAACCAAGTCCTCCAACGTCAAAGGTTCCATGATAGGCATGGCATTGTATGAGGCCATCAGTAACATATGCTTTATTCAGAACGAGATAAAACATATTTTTATTGTAAAACCAACTTTTTCCAAGCATACTCAGGTAGATGAGATCTACCGTAGAGTAACTAAAATATCAATTCCAAATGAAGAACGATGGGAAAACATGTGTGAATATGAGGATTAGAGGGTAGATCATCTTGGCCAGCACAACACTAGAATAGTGGCCACTCAACAACAATTTTCCATCAAAACAAGGCCAGATGTTTAGATTCATTCTTTTGGACCGAATTTCTTCTCTTTCTATTAAATTTTAAGAAATGATAGCTTGCCTTGTCACTCAGGCATTGATTGTAACATTTTGCATTTTTGTTTAAATACTTCACTCTGTTGAAGTATTCAGGGTTGCACCCTTGAGCTAGTTACCAGACATATTTGTACTAAGCTGGAGCATTTTTGATTGAATAAAATATTATGGATTTAATTTATATGTCTTGTCTCTCTGTGAATTATTTTCTTATGTTTTTCATTATGTATTCCTGATATAATTTATTTCATTTACAGTCATCCGATTGGAAATTTAATTGAATTTTAGTTACATTTTGAATATGTTGTGAAGTTGTAGTTTAATTAGGAGATTAATTTAGAGTACTGTCTGTTCTTGTAAATTCCTCTTTCAATTTAAATTGCACAAGATTTATGAAATAACTTGATTATATTTTGTTAATTAAGAAAACACAATTTTCTTAATTTCTGCTTACAAATGGTGAAATACTCAATCTAAATATTAAATCATTTATAGTTCTCTATATTCTCCTTATCCATCACACTTAAAATCAAAATAACAATATGTATGTAAAGAACAACCTTTTGTTTTATTAAAGATATTTCTAAGTTTAAGGCACCTGTTAAAAAGCAGTTCACTGGTCATCCAACCATTAAAATCAAACAAAGTATTTTAGATGCTTTGGCATAGCCAATTGACCTTAGGATATCTCAAAGGACAACATCAAATTGGCACCATTGTCGAGGAGCAAAGTACTGAAAGTTAAATTTTCCCTGGGGCAACAATTTTCCCTTTCCTTTAAGGTGAATAAAGGATAAGTTCATACGTCAAAATATTTCACCTGGCAATTCCACTGGTCCAAGCTGGCTCCCTATAAGCATACAAGATCACGTTCTGATTCTGAGATTATTAACCCTCTACCAGACCCAAAAAGACTCATTAAGGGAGACTCTTCAAGGGGAAGATGTAGAACACCTTCTTCTTCTTCACGTTTACACCCTGAAGACATTCCATATGTAGATCCATTCTCATTTATACCAACTTGCCCTAATTGGACTGAACTGCATCCTAGGGTATCTGATCTTACTTCCAAAGGAGTAGACCTTTAATCAGCATTTTTGATACAGTCACTTGAAGCATATCAAGTTCCATCCATTCCTATTGAATCACCTTCATCTAAGGAAGAACTGGGCTTACATTTACCTAAATTCAAACCTCAAAATTTCATTACTCTAACTCCTTATTCTATTCCATCATCCTCAATTAATTTCGAAGAGACATTTTTTATCTACTCGAATCCTTTATTTGAAATAACAAAAACTTCCCACCAGGAGTTTAGAAATTGGTTATTAAAACCCCTTTCAAACACTTAAAGAGGTCTCCCCCCTCTCCTCCACACATTAATACACCTACTGACTCATCTCCTTAATCTTCATCATCTTCCGCATGATGAAATTTCTATAATATCATGTATCTCCAAGTGTTGTGCACAAATGTTTGACACTTCTAGGTGATACAAATTTACTATCACCACGATCTTGGTAGGCTCCACCATCAACCCTTTCTTGCACACCACATGACCAAGCAAGATCCCAAAGGGAACAAAAAATAGACACTTCTTCAAGTTCAGTGCAATCTGGTATCTACGCCACATGTCTAGCATCAAGTGTAGGCTTGCTACATGGCACTTTACTAAATTGAACACTGTCTAGTCATAAAAATACACCTCTAAGAACTTATGAATAAACTCCTTGAACATTGCTATAACTATGCTAGAGAATATTGCAAGTGCATTATTAAGTCCAAACTGCATGATAGTATACTAAAAACAACCCCATTTAGTCGCAAACGTTTTTTTTCTCCTATCCTCTAGCACGATCTTAATCTAATGGTACCCTGAAAATCCATTAGTGAATGAATAAGCCTGCTACCCTCCAATGTTGTCCAATACTCATCAGTAAACGTTGTCAGAAAATGATCATGGACGCAAGCATCATTAAGCTTCCTTAGATCTATGAAAATCCTTATTTCTCCCTTCTGTTTCTTCTCTTGAACCACCATCGGGTTCACCCATTAAGATTGTTCCACCATTTCGATGATGCTTGCTTCTAGAATCTTATCCATCTCCAAGTAGGTCTTTTCCTTGTATTTTGGATTAAGATGATACAGCCTTTGCTTAATAGGCTTCATGTCCAGTTTCAAAGTGATTTTCATCACACCCAAGTAACCTATGATGCCCTTCAAGTTCGAAAACTTGGTAGGAAAAAGATCCTGGTACTTGTGGAGTAACTCGACAAATTTATCCACTATGGAATCATCCTAGTAGTCTCCAATCTTAACAAATTTTAGATTTACTTCAGTACTAATTTTTACTTGCTTGGTTTTCAATGGCGTGGTGATGTTCGGGTTTTTTATTTGAAAACCTTCTACCACATGATGGCCTTTTGCCTTTGGAATATGAATATTCCTTGGATCTTCATCCTCCCCCTCAATGGTCATATTATAGCATTCCAAAACATGGTGCAGCTGGGTGCTCCAGTTTGGTTGAACTAACTCCAAAGGATCCTGCAAAATTCTGAAGATCGCTACCTTAATCTCCTACAGAGCTTCATCAATGCATTCGAAGCCATCTTCAAAACTAAAGTTCATTAAGAATCCTTCCTTTAATATATCCCGCTCCACGGTGCCATGGTGGAGCTCCATTTCCAAATACCAATTCATAGGGATTGTATCAAAAGTATGATAGTATAAGTGCACCCACTCTAGCTATGGCTCCATTCCATAAACTTTGGCCCACTATGCTAAATGATCGTGCAAATCATTTCTCCCATCGTATTTCTCAATTAGTCGAATTTTAGGATGGCCAAATCACAACCTCATCATCCTTCTTTAATCTTGCCATTCATCAAAACTATCTTTGTGTGTACCCCACCATCGTGTTGGCATAGTGCACAATGCTAAATCTAGCACTTGGAAGCGGTGATCCTCAAGGACCTCTCATTCAAACATGTCCAAAAACTTATCTACGTCTATTAAACCATCATAATAGGGTAAATTTCTTACCTCCGATGACACACAATGAAGTGATTTAGTCATCATGTTGCAGCGCAACGTAGAAACTTGATGCAGCCTACTCTGCCAGTGCTCCAATTATTCATCTGAATCCAAGGTATAAGAACTTTCCTGGTCCCATGCAATCCATCCATCAGATATTGGATTAATATAGTATTCATCTCGTGTAGTTATTTTCTAGATCTAATCTAAGTCATCATCACTCTCTTCATTATCATGGACCGGTTCAATATAGCGCGGTCCTTCTACAAGGTCCAATGGTACTACAACCCGAAGCGATTTCCTCTCAAACAACATCGTCCTCTTCTTTAAGTTGATGACTCCATTCATATAAATGGCTTATTCAATTCCAAGGAGCACAGGGTATGGGTTGTTCTCGTCGAAAATATCTATTACTTCAAAATCAGCCAGTGCGCTCACACCTTCTATATCTATGGTGACTCCATGTAGTCATCCCATAGGGATGATCTTTAGCTAGTTTTCCATTCTAAGCTGGATTGGAGACCACTGCATTGAAGGTCTCCCCATTCTCTCCCATGTTTATTTAGGAAAAATGTTCGCATCAGACCCAAGATCCAAAATAACCTGGTCCATCTCATAATTTCCTATCTGCACGGTGAGCCTCATCTTGATCCTTGTTCTTTCCTTATGTTTGCCAATGTTTCTTACTACGCGGTTTCCATCAGGGGTGTTTCTTTACTAGTACACTTGTTTATCAATTCTTGCATATCTTTCATAGCCTTGCTATCAAGCAGAAGTTTCATGCAGGTTTCCAGGAACGTGGTAAGTACATAGGGGTCAAACCCTATAGGTGTGTTAGTTTCTGGTGCTTTTCTCTAGCTTCTTGAGGTAGATGCCTCAGTGAAGCTTTTCTTGGCTTCCATAAATGTTTCCTTCGCACACTCCAGATCAAACCCAACCTCCTTCTCTAGGGCCTTGCAGACCCATCCATCCTCTTCAGGCTATTTTTCCTTATCATTCCCGGTTGTTATTTTGCTTTTCAACACGATATTCACATTTGGATCTTCCTTGCGGGGCTCAAATCTCATCATTTGTAAGTCTTTTGAGGTTACTGAAACTGAGGTCCTGACCTAGGTTCAAAGTTAGTTGTGAAAAACAAAACCCTACACTACTTGTCCTTTCGACATCAACTCGCATAGCTTAGGTTGAAGTCTCACTCGAATCAGTATGGGGGAATGTTGGTACCAACTTTCTGCATCCAAAGATCAGTGTCTTTTATTTTAGTACCCTAGATCTTCCTTCATGCAGATCTATAAGCCCCTAAGGCTCAGTACTACAACTTCCTATAAATGGCCTCTAGACCTTCGTGAAGGTCTACGATAGTTCTTTGTGGACTCTTAACAGATGAATCAGTCACTTACATGTGCCATAAAATAGCCCTAGATCTGCGTTCATGCATATCTACTTTAGTAATTAATAAACATAATATAATGTATTATAATCTTCGCGAAAGTACTTAACATGCATTGCGTACAATTAATAACATTTATCTACTAGAGTCATGCATTAATAGATCAATATTTCATAAAGGCATTATTCCATCATAGCATATCATGCAAACATAAATGACAAAAGTAAAGAGATAAACACATGAATTTATTCAACATTCTTCTTTATTGATCTTCAATATGATGTTACAGACTCAAAACTGCCCTATGAATTCAGTTGTAGAGGTCCATGCACTCATCTGTGGACTCTACTCTAGGCCTATGCACACTCAGCTATGGAGTCTTTTCCCTCCTATTTATCTACTGCTTACTTTCCCTTTTTCCCTCTCTCAGATGTAGACATCCCCCTCTCATAGACTCTCTAAGACACACTTATTTATATCTTTTTATAAACAATCCCATGGTCTGCGGACTATGGGTGGATCTCAAAACTGACTCGACTTTCCATAGACAAAGGGCTAAAACTCCTTTTGACTCCTAACTGTCTACATGCTCTGCATCCATAAATTGGAGACTTTACATCATTTTACCAAAATTTACATCAAAACTTGGGTTTTTAACCCCAAACCTGACCCAGGGGACTGTTAGAGTCGGTCTTGTCAGTCCTCCATTAGAGATCAAAGATATTTCTACATTTCATTTTTAGGAGTCCCACTCCATTCTCTCAGCTGCATTCCACTAGGGGCATGCCATAATCTGACGAAAAAGGTCTAGTTAGTAATTTCCCCTCATGTCTGGCACCTGCTGGCTTAGGTCTTTTTTCAATGTTCACTAAAGTCCATGACAGTTAATGTTCGATATTTTAATGGACGAGAGTCGTTTTCAGTCATTAGGTCTAGTGATTAGTCAATTTGGTCTTCAGCTATGTCCAATAAAGCCATGCAGGCCAGAGGGAGGCCCTTACAAAGTTATGATTCAAAGAGTTTCATCATCATGTTGACAGACTTCGACTGTTCTTCAAAACTCTGTTTTGAAGAAAAGTCAAACAGTGTGTTATTTGTGATAATTTTCAAAAAAAAGTGGCCAGTTGATTTCTTCAGGTGCATTCCTGGTTTCCTTGGCCAAACGCCATTTCATGTGACCCCTGCAAAAGTGCCAAAAAATTTCATCGTTCTAGCTAAAAATTCAAAGGAAAAAGTGAAATTCAGTGTTGCATTAACTCAGTGAAAAGAGCCAAAATGAAACATTAGCAAAGTGGGTTTTTAAATAAGAAAAAATTAAACCCATGACTTCAAAGTCTTTATATAGAAGTTTCCACAAGCAAACAAAGTCATTGTGCAAATCAAGGTCATAGAGAAACATTGCAAATTCATTGATAGAGCAAAGCATGCATTTGGAGTGAGTTTGGAGTCATTTTCAGGAGCGCGGCGCACACATAGAGGGGCGCGGCGCACATAGAGAGTGCGGAACACACAGCATGACCCCGCAATGAAAAAAATACAAGGGTGCGACACATATAGAGAGCGCGGTGCACTGGGTTTGCCGTGCAGCGCAGACCCACCAAGGCCCGAATTTGTGCCAAATTGCATCAAGTTGCCTTTGAAACCCCTCAAATTGATAGGTAGGCTCTAAATCTTGATGGCTCATGTAGTTTTGTGAAGGTTATGGTGGTTCATGGCTATTTATAATTGCAACAAAAGCTCATAAAACCAACCACTAGAAAATATCAAAGCCATTGTTGCTAGGGTTGCAAACTTGTGGTATTGATGCCAAGGCTCCTCTTTCACCTCTCATTTTTCCCCTTCTTCCCATTTTTCCCTATCCCCCCTATCCCATTTTTTCCCATTTTCCCTACCCTAAAATATTACCAAACACTATTCCCTAACCCCTCCTCTTATTTATCAACATAACACCCCAAAACCCTACCTTATAAAAGTACCCAAACCCTCCTACATATCCCTGAACAAAATTTCCCCCCATAACCCCTATTCCCATCATATTATTCCCCTCCTAACACTCCTTTTTTTTTCATTGTTCCCCTTGGAGGCAGATATCACAACAACACCTAGTTTCATACCATCATTAAAGGGTAGCCCAAGTATAGTACACACACAGTAGTCATTACATCTCAACATTCATCAGAGTATTAGATGGAAACACAAAGTGATTCATCCTCGGAAGAACAGGCTCCCCGGAGACATCACAAAAGTGGCAAACATGTTAGGGATGAGCCAACTACCCTCATAGAATTGCAGGCCTACCCTCTTGCTATGTCATGTTTCCAACATCTATCATGTTTTGAATTTTGTCAAAGGGTGGCTAATGTTCGAGTTCATCATGAGTTGGCCCGTCTTTTTGTGCTTCACAAACATGGAGGTCACTCTATCTTGGTCGGGGTCACCTTCACATTGACACCCAAAACTATCTCATTAGCAACCGGCATACCGAATGTTGGAGAACATTGGCACAAGGAAAAAAAGGTGGATCGGCAGCATTATGAGCCTTACATTAAGGCCAGTTTCTTGAGCCAGCTCACAAGAGTCTTTCCATTCAGATATTTAAAAGATGAATATGCTCCACTCATGAAATTGATCATGAAATACTTCAGCTGCGAGGGGAGGTTCTCTCGTCTATATGCCTATCACATCAGGTTGCTCATGCACTTTACCAGGGTACAGATGATGAACCTCATTTTATTTTGCAGGAACATAGAGAGGATGAGAGCACAAGACCCCTCAGAGCACTTAACAATGTTTATCACTTTTCTCTTATCCGGATTTTGGTGGATCATCAGTTGGGATTGCAGGGCATTACTTGGGATGACTTCATCTCCCGTGACCTCTTCAGCACTTCACAGGTATTATCATAGGTTGAGCATGAGATAGGTGGTCCTTCTCATTAGTATGAGTGCCATGAGGCCACTACTATGCCATTATTCATCACATATCAGAGAGGTAATAGGCATTTGTTTACAGTAGCAAAGCGAGTGTTATATCCACCCGGGGTGGAAGGGGCCTCACTTCCGACATCGGCAACACAAGTACAGGACAAGGGCAAGAGGCCCATGCATGATGAGAGGCCATCAGGTGAACAGGAGGCTAACTTTATCCTCATTCATGATGATGCAGATGTGGAGAGTGCCAAACTTAGGAGGACCATCCAGGAGTAGAAAACGGAGATCCAAGACTTGTCACTCAATTTGGAGAGGGCCAAATGGATTATTAGGTATTTGGAGCAGAGGAACAAACAGCTTCAAGACAAACATGAGATCATGGAGCTGCAAAGAATCCATGAGAATTGCCAAGCTGCCCAGTATAGTACCTCATAGAGAACCTCCAACCCAAATTTCAATCAATTTGGGGCAATTTTGGTCACATGGCAAATTTTTGGTCACAACATAGGTTTTTTCTCCCTGTGGTGCGACGCTTAGGATTGGGGGCTCCAAATCACAAATGGCTTGCATTTTTGGATTTAGCATGAAAAATCATACCTGTTGGTGCATGGACAAGAAATTTTGGCATGATTTGAGTCTCCAGGAGGTCAAAAACACTCAAAAAATGACCTCTCTGCCCCTATTTTGACACACAGGAAGCAGTCTTGGGAGAATGAATATTTGGAGGGGCTAATGAGCACCAAATTCAGAAATTCCACTTGGGTTGGAAAGTAGACAGGTCAGGCTTTCGAAAAAGTACACTTGGGCACAATTTGGACTCTTGCAGGTACCTCAAAATAGCCTCCAAAGTGGCACAACGCATATAGATTTGGGCGCGACGCATATAGAGAAAAAGGCCAAATCACTTCTGCTTCATGACATTTCGATTCGTGACTTTCTCCAAAGTGGGCCCGCTCATATACACTTGACTTTTTCGGCACCTAAGGCAAAATTTAAAGTATTTTCACTAGAGGATGGCTTCTATCCAAGTGGCAAAGGAAGGCGAGCAGTCACCCAAGCCATTTGTCATTTTTGTAACACTGCACCTGTAACTAATGCTTGGCTTTCCACTTCCACTTTGTAATGATTCAAAAAACTCCCCAACTATTGGTTTTTATGTTTCCTCATGGCATAGTCTATTTATTGTATGCAAACCATTTGCAAAGGGTTAGTTGGCTTGTAATTTCTGGGAGACTGTGGGAGAGAAACTCAGTTCTTCATTGTATATTTTGACAAAGGATTAATGAAAGGCAGTGGCTCTGTTTCATGAGATTCTTGTGGCGTGAGTGTAGAAAATGTGTTCTCTTTATGTTTCATATGTATTTCGTTATGTTTCATAGTTCATTCATATTCATTTCAGTGAAATTTTCTAAGACAAGGTAGAATTCATGTTTATTGCTCTGCCTGTGGGAAAATTTCATGTTCTGTGTTTTTCTTCTGTTGAAAAGGATTCATGTTGTTCATGCCCTTTTCACCCTCCTAAACAATCTTTCCATTTCGCATTATTTCAAATTAAATTGCTAGACTTTCCGCCTGTCTTGCCTCATGAAGTAATATGTGCCTTTGTGTTAAATTCTCTGCTCATTATTGTCCGTTGGTCTTATACCATCCCAGAAACTCAGTCATTCATAAAAAATTGGCTCTTGTTTCCATATGTATTTACTAGCCTAAAATCAATATTTCACTGCAAGTCATCTCAGACCATATCGCTTATTTATTCACTGAGCATGACACGGAGAGATCCCTCTCCTGTTCTGGTAGGGCTAGCTACCAGACTGAGCGTGGTTTGTGGTTACCCTGAATTTTGCCTTCCTTCAGCCTAAGGCAGATTTAGGTGCTAATAGGGACCCCATCCCAATAGTGTGAAATTTCTTCCCTTTTCCCTTCTTTCACTTTCCAACCAATGCAATTTTTTTTTCATCCTCGTGCTTGGATGAAGCCCCATCTCAAGTATCTTACCTTATTTCCTCCTATACCAAATCAGACCATAGGCATTCCCAATTCAGTAGTTTCTCGCTCCTTTTAACCAAATCTTGGTAGCTATGCCAGCTCTTAGGAAGGTATAGAAGGGCTAGGATTACCAAGTCATGTTTTGCAACATTAACACCAACCCCACCAAGTTCATCATGAACTTTTTTGACCTACTCAGATACTACAAAATAGTGTCATCCTTTTGCATCTTGATATTTCGAAGTTTATCCTTGAGCACCAAATTCATGTGGTCTCTACTATTCTTGAACAATTACGTCAATTCTTTCCACATTGTGAATGGAGTTTCTTTCCCATGGATATTTAAGACAATGTTGTCTCACATTCCCTCCAAATTATTTTCCTCGCCTTGGCTACATACTTCTTCCATTGGGCTAGGTTTTGTGCATCATATGCTTGTGGTTTTTCAATATCTGTCTTGAAATATTTTAGCAATCCTTTGTCATCCAATACTACCTCAAAATCACAAGACAAAAACCTACTCTATTGCTCTGAGGAATTCAATTCAAAATTTAGAATATCAATCACAAACATGCAATGAGAAATAATACACATGCACACAATATTTCTCCATGGGAAAGAAATATGCTAAGAACCCTTTTCTTGCTTGCATTAATATGATGAATAGAGATGTATTAAAATTTCTTTTCTCAATTGAGTACAACTTGCAAGTGAATATTGAGAAGCTCTAATCCAGACTTAGTCAATTTCTGTCTCTGCTTGAGACCCTATTTCCTTGCACAATTCCTAAGGAAATTTAGGCCCCTGTTATTTAGGAATTTCCTCAAAAATGGTTGTGCGATTCCCAAGTTTGATCATTTGACTGCATGCAACACCTATACACTCAAGACTAGTCTACAACTAATGTTACCCCACCTTGGAATATCCACCACAAATGGGGAACTCGAATTCTATGCATGCACTGGCTATTTTGGGTTGATTGATCACTTAACTATATTATCGCTGAGTTATATTGAAGTCTCACTACACAACTGACCTTCCAGTAGTTCCTTCAACAATTAGAACTATTTTAACTAAAAACAACTTGAAATAATCGACCTTGATTTTTACAAATTAGTAATCACACATGCTTAACTGAACTCCAACTCCTCTAACGTGATTTACTAAGTAAAATAAGTGACACAATCCATGTCATAGAAGTTAACTACACAAAATTTATCTACTGATGTAGAAATTCAATTTTTGTTCTCAATTTGACCAAGGAAAAATCAAATTGAAACTTTCTTGTTGCATTTTTGAAGATAAAAAAATGCACGCCCAACCTTCATTTCAAGGCCAAATTGAATGATTCAACTTGGAAAGTATTTTTTTACTCATAGGTAATATTAATACAAGTAGATATTTCTAATTTTTCACATATATATTTATTTTGTTCAATAATATTCGAAATTTCATGGATTTCATAGGGTTAAGCCAGGGTTTGTGTGCTTTAAATAAATGTACACCAGGAATGTTTGGGAATAATGGGGTGGACTAAGAAAAATCAACTTTGGATTTTAATAGTTGAAACTTGTAGTGTCTTGGTTAAAACCCTATAAGGTTGGATGACCTTATTTTAGTAGTAATTAGTTTTAAATGTTGCCAAGGGATAGATAAAGAGATAACACCTAGGGTTTGCAGGGTCTATTTTAGGGTTTTTCTATATTGTGCATATTTTTTAGTGTTTTCAGTTTAAGATTAGGTCAATTGACCTCATTAGGGTTTTGTTGACGGTGATGGACCCGCCAACCTTCAAGGGGATCTCGCTAGTAAGAAGTCCCAACTGGACCTCTGACCGTTTGGAGTAGGAGTCTGAGCAGTGGGTGGTAATGTAGTGCCTTAACCAATATCACACAGAGATAACTATGATAACTTTGGTCAAAATCAAGTATATGAACTTGCAGTGAGTCAAGTGAGATGAATGGGGGTTATAACACACGAAGGGGAAAAGGAAGTGTGTCTGTTAGAATCCTGTAATAATACACAACTTGAAAAGAACACACGAGTGGAATGACATCAAAAGCTACAATGTGGAATAGTCCACACAAAAAAGTTATGGGTTAATCCAACAACATTCATTAAAAAAGATTCATACAATTGCATACAAAGTAGGTCATAAGGAAATGCGTAAGTTAAACAACATAAATTGCTAAAGAAGCTAGAATAGTCCAACTAAAATAAAAACACATGCATGAAAACATGTTGGCTCAGTTATATTATTGTAAGTGAAAGTGTCATCCATACATACACCATTGTAAGCACTGGCCCCAATAGTGGAACATTACAATCAAGAACACCTGCTCCTCCAAATAAGTATACTCGCTCTACACTGTGGAGAAGCCAACACTCGTCACAATACTCCCAAGCCTTCTCTAAGCCTAAGCCTAACCAAAAGCTTGGCTCCCAAAATCTCCTTCTATGAGCTATGAGGTTCTATTTATAACAAAGGGTGGGGCGACCCTTGACATTTGCCTTCGACTCTTTGACTACTCTCATGACTCTTCAACTTCTTTGAAAATAACTCATTTCATTAGATAGTGATTTTTCAAATTCCATTTATGACACTTAGAATTTCACTTACAACCTATTTACAAATAATATGCATTCTCCACATGTACCCATGTGAGACAAAATAGGCTAGAGACAACCTAACAAGACAACACACTACGACTCAAAATTTTGGGGAAAGACCGACTCGGTAACATCCACTTGATGACTCTCAGTGACATATTGATACCATGGTTGGTACTATGCTAGGGTGTCCCCATACTACTTGATAATGTCTTTCTGATTGCAAAATTTTGCCTCCATAGCTTCTGGGTATCTGTTCTTGGAACCCTTTTCTAATTCATCCCGAAGCATGTGCAACATGGTCTTGACTAAGGCAGGACCACCAATGTACTTCCGCATGCTTTTTGTGCTCAACTCCAAGTTATCATTGGTGGCCTTTCACCTTAGCTTCTCCATGTACCTATCGATATCTAGTCAGACTTGGTTCTTCTCCTTAGTTACGGTGAGGGAATCGATTGACGGGATCATGTGAATTCTCACCATGACATCCAAACTCTTATACAACCGTTCATATGAAGATTGTATCCTACTGAAAAATGACGTGAGTTTCTCATAGTTTTGGATATGCATCCAGATATTTGCTTTGTCTATTTCTGCCTACGGCTTCAACATATTGGGAAAGTGAAATGGGGATCCCTTGTATCTCATTGCCCATTCTTTCAAATGGGCAATAGAAGTGTGTATGTCGCTGAGAGCTTGTGCAATCTTATTAGTCTACCACTAGAAACCAAATAGATCAACAACTGCCTTATGCATGGTGAAAAATCCATCTTAGAGTTTCTACATGATGGCCCCAAGAGTTGATACTTCAACAATTATCGCTTTCCTCATCTATGCCATTACAAATCCTATGGATTTTTCTACCTTCTTCCTAGCCACTTGGAAGTTCTTTGCCATTTGTTCATTCTTTGGTAACAACGACTTCACATTTGAGCTCGGGGCTCCTACATAAACCATAGTGGCATCGACCATGGCAAATGGATTGTTTCTAAAATATTACACTATCACCCTTTCCTTCATAAATGCAAGTGACGCGTGATCATCCTGGAAATCATTTCTCCATGCCTATACAATATTCTACTTCAACTCATCAAATGACAGATTGTACACATCCATCACCAGTTCATCATCAAGGATAACAACCTCTCCTTGCTCGCACAGGACTGTTTCTGATACTGGAGGTGGTGGAGACTTAGGGGCGACCTTAGATGTTCTCGGCATGAGGTCAGTATCTTGGTCTTGTGTCTCTTGTCCCAACTCCATGTATGTTTCTTCAACCATTTTTTCAATCTGCTGAGCAAGCTCCTGATCCTACATCTTCTCACCCTCTTCTTCATATGCTGGCTATTCTGACTCCTCAACCTATATGGGCATAGTTTTCTCTGTCATCGCGTGTTTCCCTTATTCTTGTTCTCATTTCTGCTTCTCTTCCCTCTCTTTCTGATAAGGTGCTCAATATTTAAGACAAAAAACAAATTTCTTAGAATGGCTCGAAACCTGAACCATTGTGCCTTTGTTAGAAAAACGATCCTAACGCAACTCGTTTTGTCGAAAATTGAGTTCGTATGAGAAAGTTATTGTGTTCTGATCGCTTTGCTAAATAGGGAAAATTTGCAAAAAAAATCTGTCACTACGCAGTCAGTAGTCCATATTGCTGACATGGTAGGTGACTAGGCATGGTCAACATTGGTCAACAACGAATTAGGGATGGACAAGTGGCATCATTTGGTTGGTTTGTACAGGGGTGTGTTGGTGCATTCTTATTGGTTCATTTCTGGACCAATGGAAGAATGCCACGTGGTAAGCCCAGAGACTGCCATGTGGCACCTCCCAAAGGTCAAGTTGGAGGTATGTTGATCTAAATTTAAACAAGAATGAAAAAAATTAAAAATATAACCATAAATATAGAGATGCAGCAAAAATAATACTTCATTTCATTAATGTAAAATATTGAAATATACTTACAAACAGAAATGGAAATAAACTAGCTAGTGCAATGGTAGCTTATCTCTGAGAAGATATGTCGCGACTACATGCCTCTGAACTGTGTTACAATGAGGCTCGAAGGCCTATTTATTGTTGAGAAACAATGGAAAACCCTAAACATCTAAAAACCTAACCCTACGAGATGAAGAGCCAAACTATGGGCCCCATTTTGCGTAAAGTGGTACATCAACTTCTCGGGGTCATAACCTTGACATATGATCTTCATTTGACGTGCACAATACATCGTTAGAAAGATCTATCCAAGGAATACAACTTTGGCAAGAGCAACATCAATCCATGGACCCATGTTGCTACCAATTTTCCCAAAAAACATCGTTTAGGGCCTCAAAACGGCTCCGAAAGATCAAGACCCGAAAACTACTAAAAATAGTAAATTGTGTTACAATTCAGGAAACTGAAAAACTGAAAGAGATAGTTATGGTAGTCCAAGTGGGATAGGTGGGTGGCCACCAACATCCACTTGGATCATTCCTCCCCCCTTAGGAAGCGATGGTCCCCATTGCGTTGAGTTCATCAATGAGATGAGGAAACTTTTGCTCAACTTGGTCCCTAGTGAGCTATTCTGCAACCTCTTATGTGTCCAGTAATGGTGGGAACCTTGGTTGAGGGCGGTCCACATTGAACACTCGATGCAAGTGAAGGAATGCGGGAATGTTGTGCTCCAAAGCATTATTTCCCATAACCTTGGTACTGCTGTAAGGACCATATCGGAGTGGTCTAAGCTTTTGATGGGCTCTTGTAAGGCGTTCTTTCTGTAGATGAAACCAAACTTTGTCGCCCACTTGAAACTTGTGTGGTACATGATGTTGAACATATTTCTTCTTGTACTTGGCACTTTCCACAATGGAGTGGCGATAGATCGGCCTATTGGGTAGAGGTGCTCCGGAAGTCAAATCGAATGAATGCTTGACCTAACAGTGCAATGGTACCCCTGTGGGTGAGGAGAAGATGTCCCTGTCTTCTTTCATGGTCGTATCCACCTGCTTCTACTGCGTGGAGGAACCCTTCCTAGGGTCCATGGATGTGTCTACAATCTTCCCCTTTTTTTGAGAGCGAACCAAACAGAAAATAAGTTTCCTAGTCTAGGAGATGATCTTACTACCTTTCTTAGCAGAGATCAAGGAAGTGGCGGTAGGTGGGGCTACCTCTGGTATCTTGTATAATGAATTACCCAAAGAAATAATAATAATGCGAGGCCTTGAATCATACACAAAATGTCACCTCCACAAGTATGATTGGCCTAATAATACATCACAAACATCAAGAGGTGCAACATCACACAGTACATCATCTGTGAAGGGCTTTGTTGGGTGCTAAAAGGTGTCTTTTAAAACTCCTAATTACCTCACATTAATCATCAATCTGGGAAAGTCCTTTTATTCCAAGAGTGTACACAATATGTCCATGGTATGAATCCAGAGAGTAATGTTTATTTAAAATTAAATATAAAGCTTCGATACAAGAGTAAACTGATGCATTTATAAAACTCAAATTGCAACTGTTAAAGGAAAGATTACATCTAAGCATCAAGATTTAATCCTCAACTAAAATTGTAATAAAATCTCAAACAAGCAATTCAATTGACAATAGCATCAACTGAGAGTGCAGTAGCATTAACCAACCTCTTCTAGCTGATTCTATATAAATCACACTCAATCTCAATTAGGCAATTCAAATGAACCCAGAGTTCGGTAGCATTAACCAATCTCTTTCAGTTGATTCTATAATAACCACACTCTTATCGTAATCCACAAGATTCAATGCCTTAACTGATAATCAATTTAATCTACAGTAAGCATGAATAGAATCAAATGACAATGCTATGAAGCATGTAAAGAAAATGAACCAACTTCAATATAGGAAATCAATAAACAGCAAATAAGATAAACTCACAGAAAATAGAAAAAATATCAAACCAATCAAACTTGTGTGAATTAGAAATATATAACACAAAGGGTAGTAGTTTGATCCACCAGAGGTTGGGCCTTTAGCCACCAGCGAATACTGTTGAGCTATTTCAGAGAATATGAATGAACAGCAATGTAAATTATATATTAACCATTGAACTCAAGTCTCATTACAATACGGTCGTGTTGCTCCAAAAGCATGAGTTTGTAAATTAAAATTACAATTTGAAATAAATAGAGATCGATCCCCTTTCCTCCTACAACTTTTACTTTTATAGTCAAAAAGAAGTAAAAGATAAATGTTCACAATTGAATGCTATCTTCTGACATCCTTCATATTTAGTGTTGATCCTCCTAATTCGATCTCCGCCCTGACCGCAACCGACATGCCTCATTCTTCATTTGTTGGTTTATGTTGTCCCGTCTCTAAGGAACAACCCCTTTCATCGTTTCTATGAATAAAAAGGAATAAGAGTTAGTTACGGTGGCTAAATCTTAATCGAGAGTAGTTTATTCATTTCTTATCATAATCCATCAATATGTTAGCGTATCAAGATATGAAAGAGATAAGAAAAGAGGAAAAAGGTGATGGAATTAAGAGTAAATACATACCCATTGCGTAACTCAATAGGCTTAATGCTATAGGGAAGGAAACATTGTTGGCGGACTCAAAGATCTCGTCCTTCGTGAAGCCACTCGATACTGTACAGCTGTGGGTGTGGTGTAGTTCGTAGGCTCAATCGCTTCACAACCTCTAGTGAAATGAGGTTCTTTTGGCTGCCACTGTCGACAATGAATTGTAGCAGTGAACCCTTCACCCGCATTTGTGAGTGGAAAAGATGCTACCCCTCCTCTGGAACGTCGAGCTCATTCTTCTGGATCTTGGTAGTGGCAACAGTGGTGCTGGGCTCCGCGTCAATGATCTGCTTCCCTTTGCCATTCCCCTTATTGGGTTTTGACTCAGGGTCAGAACATGCATGTAATTCTGAAGCCTTCAACTCGGCCACCAATGATTGCTTGGTTTGACACTCACTTGTGTTTTGAGTGGGGCTCTTATGGAACTCATGCCACTTTCCTATGTCCTTCTTCGACTTCATGGTGTTTTTCTTTTCTTGCGGCTTTGACGGGTTGTCCTGGGTCACCCCGCCTTGGCTTTGTCCTTTGTTCTTCGGATTTGCAGATCCAATGTCTCGCTTCTTTTGTTTAAACTTCTACTCGATCTTGACAATGTATTGGTATGCCATGCCAAGCGAAGAGATGTTTAGGAAATCCATATCATCCATGTACCTATGTAGGAAGTTGCGGTATTTGAGTACCAAATGAAACTCAAAATCCTTGATACCCAACTTGTGCAAAGAGTATGAAAGATATTTGTGAACTCCGACACATCTTGGTCCCTTCCCTGCCGCAGCGTGGTCCACTTTATGTATTTGTCCTCATAGCTCTTGACAGGGTAGTACTACTCCTTGATGGCATCTCGGAATAAATTCCAAGATGGTGAGGTTGAAAATAGTGAGCCCGTACTTCCATCCTTCTACTCGCAGTAGGTTTCCCACCAGTCCTTGATGTGTGGGGCTTCTTTGAGAAGTGCAAAAGTGATCTTTTCCCGATTGGAAAAATCATGAACAGGAAAATAACCATCTAGTAGGTTTAACCATTTATCTACAACATCTGCATCTATCTGACCCTCGAATATGGGGATTTAAAAGTTAACTTGTACCTTAAAGGGTGTGGCATTTCCATAGTAGCTGCTGGAAGCAGATGCGTCACCCCTAGGTAGCCACTGAAGGATCTGGGAAAAGTTTTCCATCATCGTGTTACTTTGTCGCTCGAGGACTTCTTTGAACAAGATTTTGATAGGATCTCCTTCCCCCTCATCTTTCTTTTCATCTGCCATGGGAGGCCGTCGGGATTTGCGAAGCTGGTCTTGCAAGGGTTCAACCAGTTCAAGCCCTAACTCCTTATATCTTGACCTCGTTGGGGACATGCAAAGAAAACCAGAGAAAGAGCATACTGCTATGATACCATTGACCCAAATTTAAATAGGAACGCAACAAATTACAGGGATAACCATAAATACAGAGATGCAGTAGAAATAATACTTCATTTCATTAATGTAAAATACTGAAATATGCTTTCAAACAAAATTGGAAGTAAACCAACTAAGGCGATGGTAGCTTATCTATGAGAAGAGATGTCACAGCTACATTCTCTAAAATATGTTACAATGAGGCTTGAAGGCCAATTTATTATTGAGAAATAATGGAAAACCCTAAACATCCAAAAACCTAATCCTAGGAGATGAAGCACCAAACTATGGGCCCCGTTTTGGGTAAATTGGTACATCAACTTTCCAGGGTCGTAACTTTGGCATACGATCTCCCTTTAGCGCGCACAATACCAAGTTATAAAGATCTATCCGAGGACTACAACTTTGGGATAGGTAATATTGGGCCATGGACCCATGTTTCTCCCATTTTTTCCAAAAAACATCGTTTAGGGCCTCAAAACGGCTCCAAAAGTTCAAGACCCAAAAAAATTCTAAAAATAGTAAATTGTGCTACAATTAAGGAAACTAAAAAACTGAGAGAGACAGTTATGGGGGTCCAAATGGGATAGGTGGGTGGACACCAACATCCACCTAGATCATCTACACAGTGGAGCAAAATATATTGGTGGAAGTCAGGGTTGAACCCACAACCTACCACATGCAAACCTTACGCCTTAACCACTTGTCCTACCAGAGGGTTCTTAACCATTACGTTCGTGGTTTATATTTGAAGTCAAGTGGTTTGGATGTTGGAGGTTAGGAGAGGGATAGCCCACAGGCCAACCCTCCCCCATGTGAACACAACGTGGTGACAGCTAAGATCTACCCCGACTGGTCAGTTAACCACACCAACTCCGACGGTTAGAGTTACCATGTGAACGTTGTTACAAACCGCAATAGTTTTCGTTAACCTGACAACTCTGGAAAAACGTTACCCTAAAATTTAGCATGTGAACAACGTTGCATTTAGTGTTATGGTCAGCCTTTCGATGGAACATAACCACAATGGTTAATGTGACATAACTCTGCATGTGATCAGGCCAACAAAATTGTCAGAAGTTAAGTTTTCAATTTGTGATAATCATGGAATTATGCGCTAATTCGGGGTTAAAACATTAATTAAGAGCAGTTAACAAACAATTAACCCTCAGTTTAATTTGGCGGCAGATTTGGCAGTGCCCCGAAACTTGGGCCTACCACGAAATTTAGCATGCTAACTGGAGTAGTTCCAGATTTAACGAAGCTTTTCTAGGAAAAGACTGACCAAGCCACATAGAAGTCAATTTTCGACCAAATTGAGCTCAAAAAGAGGTGGTATTGGCTAATTTGGACATTCTAAACATATTAGTGTAGGTATCAGGATCCATAGAGCTTTGTAAAATAACATTTTTCCACATTGAGCTAGTACAGAGGCAAAAGCCATGGAAGCTGGACCAAGGAGATCTAGCCTGGGAGGGGTGAACTCCTTCATCAAAACACTATGTTAAAGTGTCTCTTTGATGGTTTGTTGTAATTTGAATGTCTTTTGTTCAGTATTTATTTTTGAACCTATTTTTCTCATGAATGTCATGCTAAAACTTAAGGAAATTTACTTGATTGTATGCACAAACAGTTAATGAAACCTCGATACAAGAAGCAATAAGCAAGCATATGTTTAGAATTTTTTAATTTTTATTAGCACAAAAAAAATAATCATACAAAAACATATCAAGTTGGTATCAGAGCACAGGTTGAATTGCTTGATTTCTTGATTTTGTGCAATTAGGGTTTTAATGGTTGCAAAATTGTGATGCTTACAAGGTTAAAGTTGCAGAAAGGAGAAGGGAAGATATTGGTTCCAACTCCTGAGGTAATGCCTAGAAGAAGGAGAGCCACATGACCACAATCTCCACCACCCAAAATCCCAATTTCAGCTACACTTGAAACTCCTCAAGTTTTGCCTCCAACTGCGATTGAAAAGGTACAAGCAGTACTAATTTTTGAGCCTGAATCCATAGCCATTATGTCTAGAGAAAGAGAGCCTGAAGGTCCCTCTTTAGAAGAGGAAGAATTCAAGAAATATTTCTTCTCTTTAACTGAAATGGTTAAAGTTCTCTATGAAGAGAGGAACATAGAATGGTTGGAGAGAGTTCTAAACCTCCACATGGAGAAGGAAGCTCAGAGGACAAAAAATATGAGAAGAAGGATTCCAAAGGGAATGGTGGAAATCCACCTCCATCTCCACCATCCTCATCATCTTCATCATCTCAAACAACATCATCTTCCACTACCACCACTAAAATTTCCCATACTCATTCAAAACCACCAAAAGGAAAGACTCCATTACTTAAATTGGACATAATATTTGAACTTCCCATGTACAATGGAGAGGTGAAATCAGAAAATTTAGACAATTGAATTCGACAGTTGGAGGTATAATGTAGAATTTAGAACCTTCAAGAAGATGACATAAAGATCCAGTTGGCTTCATTGATGCTAGAAGGAGCAGCACTAGTTTGGTGGGAAGAAAAGACTCAAGAGGAAATGAAAATCCATGGTAAGATATCCATTACTTGGGTTGAATTTGTTTCTGCAATTAAAATACAGTTTTATCCTTTAGCTTATATGCAAAAATCCATTATGAGTCGGTAGAATTTTAGGCAGCTTAAAGGCCAAACAGTCCAATATTATACACAGGAGTTTAGAAAAAGGGCTTTGTTATTAGGAGTGAATTTTAATTCCCAAGATACACTACTGAAAGATATTGGGGGTTTACATTCCTATCTAAAACATATTATTCTTATGTTCAATCCAAATAACTTAGATGAGGGATGTGTGTAAGCCACGCACCTTGAATCTAGAGGAAAGAACATTCAGGAAGAGGGTAGTGTCATAGAAATTTTTGGACACTGCAACCCCAATCATATATGTCCATAAACCAAGGGATTCTAAGTCCCTAAGGTGTTGTCTCATACCCTAAAGGAACAAGGTCAGCTGATTACATCATCTCCCAGAAGTTCTCCATGGAAAACTGCTCAGAACTGATCAAAATTGGACCATACAGACTGCTCAGTGCTAAGGGTGCAATGCATCTCACTTGCTCAGTACAAAAAGTACGATGCATACTAGAAATCCCTTCTGTAGGGTGTGATGAGTGAGAGTAGACAAATGTCAGAGATAGTTTGCAAGGTGGATGATCATGGAATCTTCTAGAAACTTCTCCTGTGACACTTGCCTCTCTGAATTCACCCAGGGATGAGTAAGAGATCATGAATCTCCAAGTGGAACCAAGAACTATCAGAGAGAGGACACTAATCAAAATCCCAGAAGCTGACTCACCCCCCTGCAAACATCTATATATGGATCCCTCATCCCAAAGATCTAGAGGTTGGAATCTTGTATTTTGTAAGGAAGTGATGTTGGTTTCTTGGTGGAACATCATAGTGTTGGGTGATCTAAGCTTTTCATGAGGTGAAGAAGGGCTTTCATGCTGGGAGGATGATGTTGGGTCATATCAATGGGTTGTAATCCTCTTGGCTATTCTTTATATTAATAAATCTATTCAAGTTTTCCTCCACATTCTTGTATGTCTGATAATATATGCATTTGTGTGGTCAATATATATCTGGTCCTATATTGTTTATGGTTGTAGATCTCTGTACTTCGATAGTGTTATGCTGCTTTGACTTTACAGGTGCTCTTTGAAGTGGGGTAAGCAACGAAGGAGCGGCAAAGATCTGTCAAAAGGGAGAGGAGACAAGAAAGGAACCAAGCGCAAGATTGAGGTTGGTACTCTGCTTCTCTCCTATCTACTTCTCATAAAGGAAAATGAGAATAACTTTAGTTTTTTTTTTTCTAAGATAGCTACCCATCTTAGTGGGACTAGCAGCTCTGAGTGGACACTAAATTTCCCAATAACAAAATGGTGACTCCGCTGGGGAGAAAATATCTTGTTTTCTTGTATATATATGTTTGTTTTATAAACTACAGATAGAGCCTGAAGTTAAGCCAGCTAGCCTTCGAACTGCATTTGTTATTCAAGTGCAAAGTAGATCAATGTTGCTTTAGTCTATCTCCAGGTTTTGTTTATAAACTGAACAATTGATTTGCAAACATCCTAATTTCCCTGGTGGTGGCTCAAGTAACCTCATTAGATCAGCCCTTGTGATTTATGCTTACTGAATATCATTTGCTTGGCCTAAATCCCCGAACTGAGCTACAAACTATGACCAAAAGCCAAGTAAAGTCTCATCCCTGTACCATTGCACCCTCTCTTCAAGGAAATCTGGATGCATCGCACCTCCCGTGTGCAGTAGGTGAGATGCATCCCTGTTTCCTTGTGTTACAGGTGCGATGATCAGAAAAGGCTAATTTTGCCTCCAGATTTTGGTTTTTCTTCACTCTCTTCAGCTTTATTCAGGAGTTTTTCTGTCTGTGATCAGTATACCACTATGGAAACTCCCTTTCTTTCCATTATTCCACCTCCATCGTGCAAAGAATTGTGAATGTTTTTATGTATTGTGCGCCATTTACAGTTATCTTTTACAAAGAAGTAGCGTAATCAAACTATCGTCTTTTGATTTTAAAGTGTCACAAGTGTCATTTTCAGTGAAAGAAAAGAATCCTATTTTTCTTGATGGTCGATTATACTGTTACTCTTGTATTTGATCTGAATTAGTAGTTTTTCAAGTATCGAAAGCAGTTTTTAGTTCAAAATAGCAAAGTGTGGTCATTATCTTCCTTTCGTTTTTGGAGAGAAAATTGTTAGTACTGTCGCTTTGAAAAGATAATTCAGATTTGTGCTCAGCATTCTTTTTGTCATTCACACATTAAGAAAGCGAAAAAAAAAAAATACATGCATGTGCATTTGTATTTAGACTGCTTGTGGATTTGATTTAGGATAGTGCATCTAGTGTGTGCTCTCTGCTCTATGTTGAAAGAATCTCATTTCTCTTTCCTTAGTAGCTAGGATTTTCATTGCAAAAAGAAGATTAAACGATTGTTTATCATCTTAGATTGCATTTTATGAATTGTATATCTACATCACGTGGTGAACCTAAAAGGAAAATTTCTTAAGAAAGATCAACTGTAAAATAAATTCAATGAACATAAAAACGCTTTGGAACATAACGCACAACATCTAGAAGTCTAGGCTAGAGACGTATTTTGGCGTCATAAAGCCTGGTAACTATTGCTTTCATTGTTGGTTGGGTGATTCCTCCTCTTTGAGATGACAAGTGCCAGTATGGACTTGTGCTCTCACGTGCCATCGAGTATATATTGGGAGACCACAATAGGCTATATCCTTTATCCTTAGGAAGCTGTGTCTGCCGCCCCATTGATTGCAATGCACTGAACACAGCATTCGGGAAGATTGACTGTCGTACCATAAAAAGTATTCTACAGTTTTGTGATTGGTTTGGTAATCCCTCTATCTAGATTTCCAGAGTAGTCTCTTCCATTCCTTTTAAGACTTCTTAAAGGGAAAGGTCCATCTGAGCACTTGTCACTTCAGGCTCATTAAAAATCAAAGGCGACTAGAGTCATCTTTTGCTTTTTCTTGACACGTAAAAATTGAAAAAGTAAGTTGTGTCAAAGCGTCTAAAATTTATTTTAATCGGAATAACATCACTGTTCCCTCATTGGTCTTAGGTTGAGAAAAATGGAGTCCCCCAACCAAGGATTTCCCCTTGGAGGAAATCCTAGTCCTTTCTCCTCTTGGGGCTTGCCAATATGGCTCTTCCTGAGCAATCAAAACTGCAACTAGATGATACTAGAGTTACCCCCCAACCTTCTATTTTGTCCGTTTCTCCCTATCCTCCTTTCTCTTCACTTGGTGAAGCTGGTAAAGCTAAAAATCAAGTAACTAATAAGGAGAAGAAGGGGAAGGAGAAGAAGGAAAAGAAGAAGAAGGAGCCAAAGGCGAAAGGGGCAACCGTGCATCATCTAGAGAAAATCCACACACTGCAGCATCCAAAACTAAATCTCCATGTGTCATTTGCAAAGGAGACCACTATCATCGAGATTTTCCTTGCATCCCTTGGATCTTAAGGGACTGGTCTCCTCATTTGCACAATCCGGTGTTGTCAACCTCTAATGATCATGTTGAAAGTACACCGTCAACTAGTGAAAGAAAAGTCTCTGGACAGAAAAGGAAATGTAAATTTCCTTGTAAAATGTGTGAAGGTGATCACGTCGTCCACCATTGTCCCTTCCTAGATGAAGCTAAAAGAGTCTTGGATAACCATCCTGCTTCACCGCTACGGCTTCCTCCTGGATACAAGAAACTCTTGTCGGGTCCATCACTAGTTGAAAATCTGGCTAACACAACTTTGTGGTTGGTTGAAGCATCTATCATTGAATATAAACCCTCTGAATCCACACCAGGTGAAAGTCAAAAGGTCGAGGTGGCGGTCGACCTGGTCTTATCTTCGGAAGGTCCAGCTTCAGATGATACAGTCGTCGAAGAGAATGAGAACGACATCGTTCAAATTATTTTCGTAAACACAAACTCCGATGAAGATGGGGGCAATCTACCCATTCCTTTACCACAGGAAGGAAGTTCGTCAAAGTCGTATCCGATCGTCTATTCGATCCCACCTCCGGGAAACCTAGTCGTTTCTGTCAATTGGAATCTACTGGGCAGACCCCGTGTACTGTCTAATGTACCATTTCGAATCATTATACAAGCTTACAGAATGGTCATGGTCGGTACCATCATAAATGAAGGGGCTTTTGTGAGTATCCTTTCGTCAACTTCTTGGAAAGCGCTTGGTTTGCCATTGCTTATGCTTGATATGAGAAATATGACAGGCTTCGACAAAGGAACTAGTCGACCGTTAGGGATCCTTCCAAATGTGCCTATAACTTTGAGAAGGAAAACCGTTTATATGAACGTAATGGTAGTCCAAGGACCTCTAGACTATAATCTACTCCTCGGACATGACTATATTTATAGCATGGGAGCCATTGTCTCCTAACTCTTTAGATTAATGTGTTTTCCGCATGAAGGCAGAGTGGTCCAGCTCGTAGACCAGCTTTCATTCCCCGACTCACACATAGCTAATAGTAAAATGCCACCCCTACCTAGTCTTTTCACACAAGGAATGTCTCATCAATCTCTAGTCCATCCACCTGAAGAACGTGAGTAATTTAGGGGTCATTATTGAAACCCAAGGGGCATGCACCTTGGTCTGTTTCGGCAGGAAAACTTTGGGTATAGAGTAGGTTTCTGCGAAGGATATGTGACTGGTCCGAAACCCATCCGTATAGGAAGATGGGATTAGACTGGAATAAGATACCTCTGTCAAAAGGTAGGACTTTCCTAATAGAACAAACGTTTTGTCTGCAAATTGAAGGGTAACCTGGAAAAGGTAGGCCTTTCCTGACAGAGCAAATGTTTTGTCTGCAAATTGAAGGGTAACCTAGAAACTCTACTTCACTATACCTGGGGTCATGCAAACCTTTTTGCATGCAAGTGAAGAGTGACCATTTTTTTTCTTAGTTTGTAGATTCTCAAACCCTTTAAACTATTAGGATTGGTCATTCCTAGCTTGCATAATGAAAGGATATGGATCAAAGCTTTGAAAGGTGCAAGCTCCATAAAAATGGAATTTATCGATGATATGTCCTTATTATATGACTGGCACGAGTAGATTTTATGCCAAGTTAAAGCTCGTTAAAAATTAAACCTAAGCGATGAGCAAATGTTTCCCCCAGAGTTTAAGCTCACTAAAAAATGAACCAATCTCTGGTAAATAACCATTATGAATGCATTATCATCAGCTTTTTAGCCTTGGTCATGTTCTCATCATCACCTCCACTCTGTTTTAGCCAATCATACGCCTCCATTTGATTGTTTACCCTTTTGAGGAACAGTTGCAATGAGTGATTTTGTTAGCCATCCTTGTGACACTGTCGTGATTGGAAAATTCCAAACCTTACCTAGAATCAACTGCTACCCGAAATTATCACTCGTTCCTCAAAAAATATGAAAATATTGCCGATCAATTGGCCTCTCCAGCTCGTTAAAGCTATTAGAAGTGTTATCCCTCCTCTAGATTTTAATATTTTTTGACTTGAGGGATTATTACACAAAAAGATCAACCGCTTGTCTTGTTCGGCTCGTTAAAACTATCGAAAATTCATCCCTTTTGCATTATTTTATACCTTTTCGGGCTTAAGGGATTATATGACGAAAAATGATTATTGGAGTTTCCTTTACATCCCTTTTTAGACTCTCTAAAATTGAAAAAGGACCAAGTTATCTTTGTCGTTAAACTCATTAAAACCAATAGCGACAAACTTGTCATGTAGACGAGAACGAGTTTCACTGTCGCTAGGCTCGTTAAAAGATAGCGACGGGTTTTCCCGAAGGGAAAATTATAGAACAAGAATATGTTATCCTCCTCAAGCTTGATAAAAATAAAGAGGTACTGGTCAGAAATGACTGGGGAAAAATTGGGAAGAAAACTTGAAGAAACTTTATTGGTAGCAAGTCGCTCTTTAACATGACACTTTCAGTCCATGTCTGAGTCGGGTTGGGTTATACCATTCACCGGTCATATTACCATTGTTCCATCGTACCATCCATATTTGGGGTTAACACTACCAATCCATTTCAGTGTCGCCGATATGTTTAAGAGAAGTCACTCAGAGAATTCACCAACCCATCTTGTGTCTCATCCACTGTAATATATTCACACTCCATTCTTTCATGACCGCCACCCTGAACCTTGTATCATTAGATCTTTTTCACCTCCACAAAATAATTTGCTCTGTTCTGTGTCGTAGATGCGGGATTCATTAAGGCCCTCTTAAGACGGGTCACTTCTTATTGACATTAGCTCATTATCCAAGAAGTCAACCTAGGGACAACCCTTTCAGTAATTTGAAGCTTGCATGCCTCAATGGCAAGTTTCTCACTTCCAGCGACAGGTTCACATCAATGGCCTTTGACCAAAATATTTTACGTGGTGTTCGACACCAAGTCCCTTTCTTACACCACATGAATTGCACTGTCATACCTTGAGGGCCATCATCATTATCAGTGATTCCTCTTGCACCTGTTAACAGCTTACATCATTGGCTGGTAATCAGGCGATGTCTTTCCATGTTCAACTCCAGAACATCTTTCACATGGATCTACTTGTACTTTGGGCAAAGATTGAATGAGTTTGAAGACCCCGGATCTAGTGTCATCCATCCGGGCTACGATATATTCAGGAAAATAAAGACATCAAATGTACATCATTGCTACACAGATGATCATTCGAATCAAAGGATGATGGCTCTATCAGAATCATCAGTCTGCTACACAGACAGTTGTCTATCCTATGTACATGAAATGAATTTATAAAGTTGAGCATGGGAATTCCCGCCTCAGCTAGATCATGAAAATATTATGAAAATAATGTATTGTATTGTATCTTATTACAGGTCGCCTTCTAGTTCGAAAAACCTCGAATCCTCATGATAAAGCATTTCACCCGACATCAAAATATTAACGACCTCGTGCTTTATGGGGCAGCTGTTATAGACATTTTTGGGCACTACAACCCCAATAATATATTTCCATAAACCAAGGGCTTATAAGTCCTAAAAGTGTTGTCTCATACCCTAAAGGAACAAGGTCAGTTGATTACATCATCTCCCAGAAGTTCTCCATGGAAAACTGCTCAGAACTGGTCAAAACTGGACCATACATACTGCTCAATGCTAAGGGTGTAATGCATCTAACCTCCTTAGTGCAAAAAGTGTGATGCATACTGGAAATCCCTTTTGTAGGGTACGATGAGCGAGAGTAGACAAATGGCAAAGACAGTTTGCAAGGTGGATGATCATGGAATCTTCCAGAAACTTCTCCTATGACACTTGCCTCTCTGAATTCACCC
>APFE030929035.1:147589-175350 GCA_000404065.3 Pinus taeda | reverse complement strand
CCTCTGCAACACAACAAGAGGCAGCACAAACTTCAGATCAGGGACAGGGCAAGGGAAAAGACAAAGAAATGGAAGAAGCAGAGGGCCAACAGGGCCAACAAGGCCATCAACAGCAGCAACAGCAACCCCAGCAACAACAGAAACAAACTGATCATCAGGATCAAGAAAAACAGAAAGCAGAAGGCCAGGCAGCCACTCAAGAAAGGGCAACTAATATGGCGCCTCCTAGACAGGATTCTAGGGTAGACTCCTCTGTCCTCCAAACCCCTCAGAGGGAGGACACCAACAGAAAGAGAGAGAGGGAAACACCCCTCACAGAAGCATCAAACAAGAGGCAAAGGCTCAACCCTTTCTCAGAGGAGGAAATACAAAGCCTGGAGACTTCTGCCAGCTCCTTGCATCAGGAGCAGGATAAAGCAGCACTAGGGGAGGTCAGCTCCACAGGACAACAGCAAAACACAGCTGCAGGCATAAAAGAGCAATTTAAAGAAAAGGAGGAGTGAGCCAATAAATATTCGGCTCTATAATCATCTGTTAAATATGGCTCCTGCAAACCAACAAAGGCTAATGGCTGCCTTTGATGTGCAAGAAGGAAAAATGACTATGAGCCATTTTGCCCCTACAGTGCAGCAACCTCAAACAGCTGCAGATTATATAAGGACTAATTTAGAATTCCTTTCAAAAGACATCCACCCCATAGACCAAATTGAACTTCACAAGCAGACGGGTGAGATGGTCTATGCCACTCTGGCAGATAAGACCTTGATCAATTATAGGCTGCAAAATAGCTTGAATAATACTGCAGCACAGCTTGAGTTGGAGAGGGCATCCTCTCAAGCTAAAGACAACAAAATAAAGGCATTGGAGGAAATAATCATAGAGTTTGGGCATGACCCCAATGACGTTAAGGCAATACAGCAAGTCCTTAAACTGAGGGATGCAGATATAGCTGCAATTAAAAAGAAAATGAAGATCCCCCCAGCTCTACATCCACAAATAGATGAAGTTGCCCAGCAGAGGCAAGAAAAGGATGCAGCAGCATTACTAATGACTTTATATAAAGAGCTGATAGAAACACAGCAAAAGCTGCAAGACACAGAGACCACATTAGAAGCAACACTACAAAGGAGGGAAGCAGGGCAATCTTCCAAGCCGCCCACAGAATCAATAGACCTTGAGGAGACCCCTCAAGATACCATCCCTCCAAGGCAACAGGCACCAGAAACCGTTCCAAGCATCACAACACCAGCCACTACAGCACCAACAACAGAACAGGCTGAGAGCCTGGACATGCAGAAGCTAAGGCAGGAAATTCAGGTGCTAGAATCTCAGATGTCAGAGCTCAATCAAGCCAAGGACAGCTTAGCAAAGATAAATGAAAAATATGATAAGTCTAAGAAAAATGTGGCTGAGAGGGAGAGAGAAGTAAAAGCTCTGAAGAAAACAATTGCAGAGCTAGAAAAGGAGCTCAATTTTGAGAAAGTTACAGCAGAGCTCAAACAAGTGATTTGGACTGCCATTGGACAATCAATAACTAACCAATGGGAGTACATTGATGCCATATACGAGCAAGTGGGACTCATTGGCAGGGCAAGAAAAGAATTACACAGAGCAAGAAACTCCCTAGGCAACATGGCCGACCTTGCCCCCAAGATGATTGAAGTGCTCAACTATAGGACAAGTTCCCAGTTGGTAAAAATGGGAATTGGAAATAGGACTGAAACCATATCTGTGATCAAAAGAGTCACAACAATGAAGAATTTAATCCAGACCCTGGACAGGAGAATCCAGGATATGCAAGCAGATATAAACAAGTTTCAAAATAGGTTCTTGGCCCTGCAGGACAAAGGGCTTCCCAGCTTGCTAGAATTAGGGAAGTTACTCTCTCATGAAAAGTATATCAAGAGGGTAAGCACTTTTGCAGCACTTCAGATTGCTGAGACACCAGGAACATCTTCAGCAGGCCCAGTAACAGGGCAAATTCTTTTTGAAAAATTAGATAATTTGTTTTTTATTAGAAATGAAGTATCACATCTTTTTGATGATCCCCCCCATTTCTACAAATATACAGAGGCCGATGAGACCTTAGGGTTAATTTTGAAACATCAGCTTCCTCCCCCAGATACATGGCAAGATTTAATAAGGCTACTTTTGAACCAAAGTTGAGAGGTTAAATCTTTTTCGGCAAAAGGTCTATATTACATATACAGGTAGGCAAAAGCCATAACAGCAAGTATGAAGACGCTGAGCCAACTCATCACAGGTACTCGACTGCAGCAACAACATCAGCAAGCACAGGTGGCAGGGCCAAGAAGACACAAAAAGTAACAGTTGCAGAGCACTTCATTCTGCAGTTATGATAAAGCCGCACAGCTGACTCCGCAATGCCAAAAGGTCAAAACATTATCCTGACAGGAGTTAAAGGCTTTTAAGAGACATTTATATTTGTAATTACTTCCCATCTACTCTCCATGTACGAGTGTAAGAGATATTTTCCTCTCAGATGACTCAATACCTGAGATATTTTTGTATGAAACCTCTATATATTCCCCCTCTCGTTTGTTTAGAGGGGTTGGACTTCGGATGTAAGAAATCTCTTGATATCTCTTCTGTTATTCTCATATTGTAAACTCTCAGATAGCTAATACAAAGGACAGTGGGATTTCTTCAAGCATTGTGTCTCTTGATCTCCTGATGGTGTATGGCTCAAAGTTGCAGGATTCCTGTGTATTTCATGGCTCAATAAGTTTTTCTCATTGCTCTTTGTTTCACATATGATCATTATTCTTTCATATGTCTTTCGTGTTTTCCATACACACAAATATCTAGGTAGCAAGGAAAAAGAACAGTCTCAGGATTTAATCATTGGTTACCTTGAGCTCAGTCTAAGCTATCTTACATGTTTTCTTCAGTTAAAGTATTTAAAGAGTAATTCTTCAATGCTACCTTTAATACTACATCATCACAGTGCTTTGTTATTTCAGGAATTCAAGTAATTGCTCCTAAATAACAGACCTCTTTTACATTAGTCAGCTTAAGTAAAGAAATCTTAATTGCTCTTTGCTAGTTGTTCTTCACCTCACTCTCACAATTTACAATTTGTTTCATAGAATACACACAGGCCCTGTAGTTACACCCACATCTAATCAAGATCTCAAGGGAACGACTGTCAAAGACCCCATTGCCCAATGGATTAGTTTCACCTGCAGACAGACTCTAAAAGATATCAGAAGCATCCTCCCAACCAAACACAAAAACAACCAAAAAATTCACTTCATAACTAGCCTAAAACCTTTGTCAAAAACAGTGACAAACCTTATAGAGAGAGCCCTCTCTGACTACAGCTGGGCTAGAAGCTGTAGCCCAAAGATTGGTTAGTGGTTACCCCGGCCGTATTCCCTAAGGAGTCATAGGGAACAACCTGGGTGTTAACACGATAGAAAAGAAATATTTTATCACCATGACAACAAATACATATTTCACAAGAATGGGGTAGAGTACATAGTGAGAGCCCATCGTAAAAAGATAAACATTTCTTTGGTTAATGCAGGGCAGATGAAGAGACTAGTAAATGCAAGTGAAAATTTTATGCTTCTCATGATAAAGAAAAAGAATGATATTGATTATGAATCTTTTAAAGGTTGTGATGATAAAAAAATCTAATTTGTTTGATGTGGTAAGAAAGCATGGCGAGTTGTTTTAGGAACCAAAGGGGCTACCTCCCAAGAGTGGAATTCAACATGAGATCCAGTTGCAACAAGATGTTCCACTCCCAAACATTAGCATGTATTGCATGTCTATTATGGAGAGCTTGGAAATCAAAAATAAAATTCAAGAATTGTTGAGCAAAGGTATCATATTCCCTTCTACTTCGCCATTTGGTTCACCCATTGTCTTGGTGCCAAAGAAGGATGGAACTTGGCGCATGTGTGTGGATTTTTGTGCACTAAAAAAAAATCATGGTAAAGAATCATTATCCACTCCCAAAAATTTATGATGTTCTTGATCAGTTGAGGTATGAAAAGTATTTCACTAAGTTATATTTACGAAGTGGTTATCATCAAGTTAGGAAAGTTGAAGAAGACATTTGGAAAATTGCATCTAAAACTAAACAAGGATTGTTTGAGTGGTTTTTTATGCCTTTCGGTCTTACAAATGCTCCAACTACTTTCATGACGGTAATGAATGATGTGTTGAGACCATTTCTAGATTATTTTGTCATTGTCTACTTAGATGATATCCTCATATTCAGCAAGTCAAGAGATGAACATGTCGTGCATGTAAACAAAGTATTCGATGTCTTGAGAAAAGAACAGTTGTTTTTTAAGATGTCAATGTGTGAATTTGGTAAGACTTCTTTAATGTATTTGGGACACATAGTTGGAGGAGGTGAGCTGAAGATAGACCCCTCTAAGGTTGAGGTCATTCTGAATTGGCCCAAGCCCAATACAGTTATAGAGGTAAGAAGATTTTTAGGGGAAACACAATATTCGAGAAAGTTTATTGCTAATGTTTCTTCCGTTGCAGCTCCATTACATGCATTGACAAGTGTCAAGAAAGTCTTCCAGTGGGGAGATGTATAGCAGAAATAATTTGATGCTTTAAAGCAAAAGATAAGTTCAACACCAGTATTGTCACTTCCATATCTTAGACAACCATTCGAGATTCAAATGGATGCAAACGATTATGCCATGGGAGCAGTTCTATTGCAGCATGGTAAGCCCATTTCATTTCATTTTGAAATATTTAATGGAGTTGTATCTAAATATCCCACATATGACAAAGAACTTTATGCATTGGTACAAAGTGGTAAGAAATGGAAGCATTATTTGATGGGGAAGGAGACCATCATCCATACCAACCATAAACCATTGTAGTACTTACAGTCACAGTCAAAGTTGCAATAGTCACGACATTTCATATGGATGGGCTTTCTACAACAATTTCATTTGATTATCAGGTATAAAAATGGAATCTACAAAAAGGTAGCTGATATGCTTTCAAGGCCTATTGTAAATTCATCTATTATACTCAAGAATAATTCTATTTTGCATGAAATTTACATAGAAAAATATGCAAATGATAGTGAATTTCAAGAAGTATATGCAAGCTTGAGTCAAGGAAATCAAATTGAAGAGTTCAATTATCATGTACATAATAGTTTTTTGTATCACTTGGGCAAGTTGTGTATTCCACGGGGAGAAAGAAACAATATCATAATGGAGGCGCACACTTCATTGATTGTTGGACACTTCGTTGTAGGCAAGACAATACCAAATCTTCAAAGGTATTGTTATTGGCAACGCATGTTGGATAATGTTTCTCGTTTCATTAGAGGTTGTTATTTATGTGCTACAAGTAAGCCTAGCAATAGGAAAGTTGGTTTATACACTCCACTTCTGATACCTTCACGTCCATGGGAGAGTATCTCAATGGATTTTGTAGGAGGTCTTCCATTTTCAAGGAAAGATCATGATTACTTGTACGTAGTTGTAGACAGTTTCAGCAAGATGTGCATACTAACACCATGTAAAAAGAAAATTACAGCTGAACAACCAACTCATCTTTTCTTCCAAAAAATTTGGGTTCATTTTGGTCTTCCTACTTCTATTTTAAGTGATCGAGATTCTCGATTTGATGCAAATTTGTGGTCAAATTTGTGAGACATGATGGACACAAAGTTAAAGAAGAGTACAACCTTTCATCCACAAACAGATGGACAAACCGAGGTGGTCAATAGAACAGTTATTCATCTTCTTACAGGATATTGTAGAAAACATCCCAAGTTGTGGGATGAACAGTTGCATTACATACAACATGCATACGACAGGGCAAAGCATTCTTCCACAAACACATCGCCATTTGAGGCATGTTATGGGTACTTACCAAGATCACCATTAGTCTTCATCTTTTAGAAATATGTTGCCATCGATGGTCACAGTGACATCGATAAGGCAAGGAAGTTCATATAGAAAATTCATTTGATACATCATACAGTGCAAGAACAGCTTGAGAAAAGTCAAAGCAACTACAAGGAAAGGCATGAAA
Organism: Pinus taeda; assembly: GCA_000404065.3. Taxonomy (NCBI): domain Eukaryota; kingdom Viridiplantae; phylum Streptophyta; class Pinopsida; order Pinales; family Pinaceae; genus Pinus; species Pinus taeda. Next base: position 169,302 of record APFE030929035.1, on the reverse strand, counting down.
AACACCGGTTTGATAAAAAATTTCAAGTTGGCGACGAAGTTTGGTTATATATTAGCAAAGAGAGACTTCAAGGGGAAGATAAAAAGCTTAATCCAATCCATTATGGTCCTTTTAAAATTCTAGAAAATATTGGTAACAATGCATTTAAGCTTGATTTGCCTCCTTATATGCAAATATACTATGTTGTTAATGTTGCAAATTTGAGATTGGTTGAGCCTCCTTTGATTTATGATCAAGGAGAGCATGTTAAACTACCATCAATAGATGATTTCTTGCCAGAATATCTAGATGAGCTTCAGCAAGATCTCATACTTGAAAAAATAACCAAGAATTCAAAGAGAGGGGATGTCGAATACCTTAGAGTGGGACTCAAGGGACAAAAGCCTTCTCAAGTCAAATGGTTACAGACCGAGAAGGTGAGGGAGTTGTAACCTCACTTTTTGAACAATTGATAGTATATTTTGGGGTCCAAAAGGCTTCTAGCGGGGAGGAATGATCAGGTGCTCAATGTTTAGCTAAAAAATCAAAATTCTCAGAATGGCCCGAAACCTGAATGATCATGTCTGTCACGGTAAACGATCTTAACACAACTCGTTTCATAAAAAACCAAGTTCATATGAGAAATTTATTGTGTTCTGATTTCTTTGCAAAATAGGGGAAATTTGCAAAAAAAATGCCCAATCAATGCACAGTCAGCAGTCCATATTACTGATATGGAAGGTGACTAGGCATGGTCAACATTGGTCAATGGTGAATCAGGGATGGAAAAGTGGCATCTTTTGGTTGGTTTGTATAGGGGTGTGTTGGCACATTCTTATTGGTTCATTTTTGGACCAATGAAAGAATGCCACATGGCAAGCCCGGAGGCTGCCACGTGGCACCTTGTAAAGGTTGGGTTGGAGGTCTACACAGTGGAGCAAAATATATTGGTTGGGTTTCAACCCATGACCTACCGCACACAAATCTTATGCCTTAACCACTTTCTCTACCATATGGTTCTTAACCATTACATTCATGGTTTATATTTGAAGTCAAGTGGTTTGGAGGTTGGCGGTTAGGGGAGGGCCAGTCCACAGGCAAACCCTCTCCCATGTGAACACAACATGGTGAAGGTTAGGATCTACCTCAGTGGTCAGTTAACCACACCAACTCCTACGGTTGGCATTACCATGTGAACATTGTTACAAACCACAATAGTTTGTGTTAACCCAATGGCTCCGACAAAACGTTACAATGAAAATTAGCATGTGAACACGGTTGTGGTTAGTGTTACGGTCAGCATTTCGACTAACCATAACCACGATGGCTAATGTGACATTAACTTTGCATGTAATCGGGCTAACAAAATCACCAGGAGTTATGTTTTCGGTTAGCGATAATCACGGGATTATGCACTAATCTAGGGTTAAAAGATTAATTAAGCACAGTTAACAAACATCTAACCCTCATTTTAACTTGGCGTTGGATTTGGCGGTGCCACCAAATTCAATCTTGCCACCAAATTTAGTATGCTAACTAGATTCATTCCAGATTTAGGGGAGCTTTTCTAGGAAAAGACTGACTGAGCCATAGAGAAGTCAATTTTTGACCAAATTGAGCTCATAAAGAGGTGTTCTTGGATAATTTGGACATTCTTAACACATTGGTGTAGGTATCAAGAGCCATAGATATTTGTAAAACAACATTTTCCCACATTGAGCTAATACAGAGGCCCAAGCCATGGAAGTTGGACGAAGGAGATGTAGTCCAAGAGGGGTGAACTCCTTCAGCAAAACACTCAGTTAAAGTGTCTCTTTGATGGTTTGTTGTACTTTGAATGTCTATTGTTCAGTATTTGTTTTTGAATCTCTTTTTCTCATGAAGGTCATGTTAAAACTTAAGGAAATTTACCTGATTGTATGCACAAACAATTAATGAAACCTCAACACAAGAAGCAATAAGCAAGCATATGTTTAGAATTATATAATTGTTGTTAGCACAACAAAGTTAATCATACAAAAATATATGATTCTCCTTCTTAGCTCGTATTCTTCCTTCAACTTCTTCTCTGTTTCCTACAAATTCCTTTCTTCTTCTTCCAACCTTTTCTTTTCTCTCTTCATTCGCTCTTCTCTCTTTATACATTGCTCCCTCTTTTCCTCTACTTCCAAAGTTAATTTCTCAATGAGAGGATCTTCTTTAAACTTGTAGCTTTGCTCAACCTCTGTGTTCTCGACAATATTCCTCTTACCCGTCCTGCATTGGTTTGTTGGTTATTGTTGTTGTTTTTGTTGCTTCCTTTGGTGTTGTTGCCTATGGAGAAACTTTCCATGTTGTGGCTGTATTGACAAGTTCATTGAGCTTGGAGTAGCTATAACAATATCTCCAAGGGTCCTCCTCTACCCAATGACATGTCCCGTGGATCCATAGATAATACACCTTCACACAGTGGCTCTTGTAAATCTCACAGGGATCATACAGATTGTAATCTCTAGTGCCGAACTCAAACTTCATCATATCCTTAGCTTCAGAATCCATATATTTCAAGCTCTTAATCTTGTAAAATCCAATCCATAAAGGAATAGAAAGCCATGATGCCTTCTTCCTCCTATGTAGCCCTACTGATAACCCTGTGGAGATGTGATATGCGTCCTCTTGCATGACCAACTTGTTTGTGGGATACCTTGGTAGAACATACAAAGGCAGAACATACAAAGGCTTCTCTTCACTAAACATCCTGATGAAGGTGACATTGGGTGAGGCATATCAATCTGCAATGTTTAGTATTGCCTCCATTGCTTCTTGGGACATGCAAGGCAGATCCTGCTCAAAGATCAACTTGTACAACAGGATAATGAAATGGTCAGCTAGCCTCACCATAAATCCTCGGTAGCTGCACTAAAAAAGAAAATTAAAATAAATATTGACAACATTCTCTTGTGGTGTCCATGTCCAACCCATGCCAAGAAACTGATGTCAGGCACATATTGCATCAAGTAAATATGCGAACATGTAGAATCTCATTCACTCATCCTTGGGAGGATTACAGGTGTTAGTCACATGGACTTTGAACTAATGAGCCAACAGATCTGACCAGTTGAATGGCCTCCCATCATTCACAAACTGGTCCAACACAACCACCCAATTCTCTGGAAAGCTCTCCGTGTTGTCTTGTCCCTATAATTGGCCTGCAAAGATGATCAAGAATTGGTAGGCCTTTTTGAGTGACTTCATCTTGTAAACAAGATTGGGTGTTGATATAAACTTCGATGGCTCTTTCACCCAGTGCTTTATAATATATCTGGTGTTTACAAAGCTGTGGGTGGCATATAAAAGTGTATCCATGCCATTCAAAGGCTGAGGTATGTGATACATCTGATGAAAATGCTCTGTCTGAAGGTAGCAAGTTTTTTTCCACTGGCACTGCTCAATGCCATAGTCTTGGGATATGTGTGTGAGACAATCTAGTGGATGATTTCCATACAAGGGAAGGTGAGCTACATGCATGCAACCTTATGTAAGCCTAATCGATGGATATTGACATACACCTAGCGATTCTCTAAATATTCCTTGAAGTTTGTGTTGTACTTGTTTCCCGCGGGCATTCCTTGGCTACAAAAACTACGCCAGGAAACCAACTCAACTAGCCTTTAGGTTCAAGTTGACCCTTGAACCAAAGAGGGCTCCTTAAGGTGTTACGAGGCTTTGTTTAACATTGTTCACCTGACACTAAACAACATCCTTTGAAGCACAATGGCCAGATTAATGGTTTTAATTGGGGGTGGTTGATGATCAATGACAATCCCTATCCATGATTTAAGGCCTCTCTCATAGGGTCCCTTCAGAACGTGTCAGCTTCCAGCCTGACATAATGAATTATCTTTTCAAGGATTATGATAGAAGAATGTAAGGACATTTCTAATAATTAAGTAGTCAGATAGACTTCTTAACAATGAGGGAAATTCAGATGCATGTAGAATATTTCTACATCCCAACAAAACACATTGCAAAGTATTCAAGAAGGCAAACTGAAACCAATTCTAAGAGTATCTATTTCAGACAGATAGTCCAATAAGCTAATATCTTTTAATGGCTATGATCTTACAAGGGATTTTAGAGAGATTAAGACTTAATCTACACTTAGCCACACCTTTATATAAATTCTTTGAGCATGTGTAGAAATAACATATGAAACACTAGAAAGACATACTATAAAACACAAAATTATGTCAAACTGAAGCCGGAAGGCTTTCATTAGAAATACTATAATAGAGGCTATTACAAAGTGAAGAGCCTTGGCATCAAAATCCCACACATATTACTTCAATTGATGAAGTATTTATACAATTTCCTCACAAAATATCTTGATAAAAATATGAAGAGCTATTACAAATATTTTAAAACTGTATTACAAAAATAAAACACAAATAAAGGTAACTAAAACTATTTGAAGAATTCTTTTACTATCCTTGAGAATTCATGTTGATAAAGAATAACAATTCGAATTTGATTGAAACTCATATTTGATGAGGTGGCCTCCAAGTCTGATCCGAATTGGATCCATGAAAATTATCAAAGTGCCATGACTATATCAAATCAGGACAGACTTCAAATTTATGAACAAAGAGCTATTAGGAAGACCTCTAGACAGTGGCAATTTACAGCCAGCAAGGAACGACGAGGAACTTGGTCAAAGCGCGCTGACCGAGGCCCATGGAGACCGCGCAGGAGGCAAAACTGGCAGTTAGGAATCCCAGATCGGGAAACAGAGGCCAATTCTGATGCGCGATTAGCGCTTAGCTGGGAAAAACCCCTCGAGAAGGAAAAGACCCAAGTGCTCAGTCACATGGGAAGCCGAGAAACCATAGGGAAAGCGCTAAGGCAAAAGGCGGGTCCTGCACTCCAAAATCGGCGAAATATCAGAGACATCCTTGGGCGGTAAGTGGATTTGGCAAAGAACGAGCGATTCCATTCATCGCATGACGCGTGTCCAGCGAATGAGAGAGAAAACCACCTCTCATCGCATGCTAACGGTCAAGTAAGTCAACCGTGCGAAAAGAGTGAACAACGTAGGATCTTGGGGCTTCAGATCTGCCGACAGAGATTGCACCCAATGGAGAAACCAGATTTGACGGGGGAATTAAGCCATGGCATATAAAAGTCTGAAGTCTGATTTGACCACTGAGTTGGTAGATCAGTCATTCCACAGTGTAACCAAAATACCGAACCGTTGAGGAAGAGTTGGCATAGTTCGTGAGAGGATAAGTGGCCACTTCCCTGTGAGACATTGGCGATGACGTAGAGGCAAGGAACTCCAAGCGAACAATAGCAGGCGATCCGAAGGGATGAAAGAGGAAGCAAACATTCAAGGAAAAATTGGATTTAAGCGATGAACAGATAGAGAACATAATAGAGAAGAAGAAGGAAGAACTAGAGAAGAAAAACAGTGAAAGAAAAAGGCGAAAGAGATAGTGAAGCAAGAAGCAGAAAATAGAGGGTCGAGCTGACCTAAGGCAACATCGCGTAGACAGAAGGCTTGAGATGTTCAAGCAATCCCTATGAGGATATCTATCATGAATTGAGTACCACATTGGACTCCTCCCATTAAAGACTATAGAGGTCAAGACTTGGAAAGGGAAAGAGTTTGTGCACTCTAGTGGCTTGGGGAATCCAAGAACCACCCTACCAAACACTATCTGTTTCAGGAGACTCAAATTGAGCTCCTCACTGTAAAAATCTACTTTAAAGACACAATAAAAGAAGTCCACCACTAAAATCTGGACCGGAGACATAACCCTGGAGAATAGGATGAACTCCTTATTAAATTGTTGTGTTCTTGTATTGCTTACTATGTTTCTCTTAGTGTTTTCCATTTTCCAGTGTCTGTGTATTTTTCAATCTGATCGATCCGTTGCCTAAAATAACATAGACACACACAAGCACATGAGTCTGTAATACCTTCATTCCTTAATTATTTAACTGAGATCACTCATGAGTGATTTTCATATCAAAGTCACTAACTGCTCCCAAAATTTTGAAAAATAGGGTCTTGTCAAACCTTTGTTTCTCCCAAAGCATAATAGTAGTTAGAAAGTTGAGAGAGGTTTTTGTAAATGATGATGTTGGCAACAAAAACCTCTTTAATAGTTTTAAAATTAATTTCCACCTACTCGGAATCCGCATTTGAAAACACTCACTATAAAAAGGAAAATTAGGGAAAACATGCCTCCAAAGATTCAGCCAAATCTGCCAAACCGTAACCTTTGTTACAAATCAGAGAGAGGTTTTTGTACATTAGAATATGGGGAAACAAAAAATCCTCCATTTTACCACAATCCATTTCTTATTATCCACAATATTCTTTGCAAAGAGGTGGCTGAAATAGGAAATTTCTAGAAAATATGCCTTTAAATAATCATAAGCATCTCCCAAATCATAACAGATGTTAGAAAACTAAGAGAGGTTTTTGTACAAGAGGATGTTAGAAACAAAAGCCGCTTTTAGTTTTTGAAAATCCATTCTCGTCCATTTGTAAACCATGTTTTAATTTACTTTATTACATCATTTAATCATGTTTAAATGCATGATTAACTAAATCAACCAGCTAGTGCAACTTAAATTTACATTTTGAGGGCACATTTACTCATGCAGACCCATTTACTATTTCTAACTACTAAAAGCTATTATATTAGCAATTTTAAATTATCAAAACTAATCATGTCACAACATTGGCTCCAATGGGGACTACTTCCCCCTATGGGATACCGAGAATGAGTAGACCAGTTGCCTTTAGTGTTGGGCATAAAGTCATACAATAAAACCATCAACCACTGATTTTCCATATTATGTAGAAATATAACCAATCCCCATGGATCAATGTTTTCATTTGAATACTCTGCTACTACACATTTCAACCTACAACTGTAAAATGCAACCATATGCCTGCACCAATTTAGATACTCTTTCTTACTGAAATCTGAAAACTGAAAATTTCTAGACACTAAAAATATAAGCTGATCTATCATATACTCTTCAAATAACACCACTCATAAACAATGAACACGTTGATCTACTGCATACTGAAACTCAAAATATATATTCAATCCCCACACCTCTATCTAACTAAACTAAAAAAATTTACACAATTAGGTGTAATTTTCTTTCCAATGTAACCAAGTACGAAGTGGATATATTAACAAACCACATTTCCAACAACAAAACAAATGAAGAATATATACAATATGAACATGAAATCCCATGGGAAACTTATACTCACATGTGTACTTTAAAAGCTACATCCTCTGTAGAAATTTCAGATTTCTGACCATGGCTGAGAGAGAGAGACATATGTTGTTGATTGCAAATATCAGTGAACCTTGCATAACAGTAAAGGCAGCTAAAATTTCAAAACAATGGGATCAGTCTCCTAGTGGAATCACCATATGACAAAGTGAAGTCACTAGGTGAAAGAAATGCAACCAATACTAAATTCCTACTCATTGTTCACCAGCAAGGAATAGATCTAATCTCTATCATTCCGTGGAGAAAGATATCTTCATTACTTTGCTCCCCAGCAACAACGCCAAATGTTGTACCCGTTTCCCAAAGGCATTCCTTGGCTGCAAAAACTATGCCAGAAAACCAACTCAACCAACCATTAGGTTCAAGCTGACCCTTGAACCAAGGGGGGCTCCCTCAGGTGTTACGAGGCTTTGTTTAACGTTGTTCACACGCCACTGAATAACAGACTTTGAAGCACAGTGGCCAGATTTATGGTTTTAATTGGGGGTGGTTGGCGATCAATGACAATCCCTATCCATGATTTAAGGCCTCTCTCACTAGGTCCCTTCAGAACATGTCATCTTCCAGCATGACATAATGAATTATCTTTTCAAGGATATGATATAAGAATGTAAGGATATTCCTAATAATTAAGCAGTCAGACAAACTTCTTAACAATGAGGGTCATTCATATGCATGTGGAAGATTTCTACAACCCAACAAAACACATTGTAGAGTATTCAAGAAGGCCAAACTGAAACCAATTCTAAGAGGATCTATTTTAGAAAAATAGTCTAATAAGATAATATATTTTAATGGCTATGATTTTACAAGGGATTTCATAGAGATTAAGACTTAATGTACACTTACCCATACCTTCATATAAATGCTTTGAACATGTGTAGAAATAAGATATGAAACACTAGAAAGACATTCTAGAAAACACAAAATTCTGTCAAACTAGAGCTGGAAGGCTTTCATTAGAAATACTATAATAGAAGCTATTATAAAGTGAAGAGACATGGCATAAAAATCCCACACATATTACTTCAATTGATGAAGTATTTACAATTTCCTCACAAAATATCTTGATAAAAATATCAAGAGCTATTACAAATATCTTAAAATTGTATTACAAAAATAGAACACAAATAAAGGTAACTAAAACTATTTGAAGAGTTTTGGTACTATCCTTGAGGATTTATATTGATAAATAATAGAAATTCAAATTTGGTTGAAACTCATATTTGATGAGTTGGCCTCCAAGTCACTAACTATCTTTAAGTTTTTTCCTCCCGAAATTCTGAAAAATAGGATCTTGTAAAACCTTTGTTTCTCTAAAACCATAATAGCAGTTAGGAAACGGAGAGAGGTTGTTGTAAATGATGATGTTGGAAACAAAAAAATCTTTCATAGTTTGAAAATTAATTTCAACCTTCTCGGAAACCGTATTTGAAAACACTGACTAAAAACAGGAAAATTAGGGAAACCATGCGTCCAAAGATTCATCAGAATCTGCCAAACCGTAACCTCTGTTACAAATCGAGGAGAGGTTTTTGTACATTAGAATATGGGGAACAAAAAAAATCCTTCATTTTACCACAATTCATTTCCTATTATCCACAATATTCTCTACAAAGAGGTAACTCAAACAGGAAATTTATGGAAAATATGCCTTTAAATAATCATAAGCATCTCCCAAATCATAACAGATGTTAGAAAACTGAAAGAGGTTTTTGTGCAAATGGATGTTAGAAACAAAAACTACTTTCATTTTCTGAAAATCCATTCTCATTGGTTTGTAAACCATGTTTAAATTTACTTTATTACATCATTTAATCATGTTTAAATGCATGATTAATTAAATCAACCAGCTAATGCGACTTAAATTTACATTTTGAGGGTGCATTTACTCTTGTAGACCCGTCCATTATTTCTAAAATACTAAAACCTATTATATCAGAAAATTTAAATTATCAAAACTAATCATGTTACAACAGTCCCTTACAAAGATATCCTTGTTTTCCTGCCATGTTAACTTCATGCCCTTCTCAATGAACAAATGAGCGTTTGCATAAACTAGTTCACTGACACCTTCTCAACTTCTTCCCTAATGCTACTCACTACATTATCCTTTGATGCGGTTCTCTTGGAAGCCATGTTACCTATAACTGTTGGAGAGTTATCCAAAAATTGTTGTACTTGGAGACAAGGAGGACACTCATGGCATGCAAATGTTAGCTTGAAACCAAAAGAACTTCAAAAACAGACTTCAATAATAGACCAATCAACAAACTAGGAAATTGATGGGAAGAATTGCGCAATCCTAGCTCATAGAGGTGATTGAGTGCCAACTATTTCTATGAATTGTGTAGTCCCAACTGCCAGTGGGGAGGTCTTGCTGACTGGAATTGCAAAATTTGCAATTTAGTCCGGATTAGGCCAGGTGGAACTGTGTATTACACAATCCCAATGGCCAAGGCTCAAGACTGGCTCCTAGAATTGTACAATTGGAGCGAGGCCTTGGAAAACTCTATGCAATTCTTGGAGCTAAGGCAGAGCGTTGAGATCCAGAAATGCGCAATGCTTTTCGGGCAGGAGCAAGACCTAGGCCAAGGAAGCCTAGATATGCCCAATGGCAACAAGAAAACTAGTAGATATGAAGGTGGAAGTGAAGGCGGGTAAAGATATGAGTGAATGACGATGCATGCAAGTAAAATGAGTGTAAAAATGAATCAAATTGGAGAACAATGAAGCATGTGGAGAGACCCGCTGCATTGGCGAACATTAGTGCAAAAATTGGGTAATGCATGCTACACTTGGGAAACGAAAAACACAAATTAAAACAACACTTCTACAAGCTAAAACAAATCAAAATACCATTGGTCATTCAATAAAATAGGTCAAACAACACTCTCAGAAGCCAAGCAAACAAAAACAACAAAAAAACAATAAAAGACTACAAAAGGAAGACTTACCCAGAAAAAGTTGTGACAACTGTGTCGAAGGTTCCTAGATCTCCTCATGAATTCTAGAGATCCAAGATCAAATGTGAAAATGAGCTCTGGAAGTGTCCATTAAATAGATTTGGTTGATTTATGGTTTATGATGTGAAGGCAAAAAATCTAGGAAAAATTGACACTTGGTGGTAGTTTCTAAAATAAACTCAAGTGCCACCTATGATTGCTAAAATAGATGCCTATTTTATAGATATTCTTTTTTGATTTTTGATATTTTATTTTTTGGGAAAACCTACCATGCATGCCCAAAGAGATTTCACAGTTTGGAGAAGAACTGGACAACTAATTGGCGCATCGGGCAACTACCGAAGGACAAGATTCTATGCAATTTTTCGGTTGAGTGGCTCGGGCTGCCTCTCATGCTTTGCGTAGTTTCCCAATTGAATGAGACCTGTCAACTGGCTCTACACAATTATGGAGTTGAAGGCTCCCTACTAGCTTGGACTGTGCAATTCTTGGGAGCAAGGCTGGTTGCCATCAAGGATTACATAGTTCACTAAGGCAAGTCTGGAACCAAGTTGCAACTAAGTGAAGAGATTGACCTGCGAGTTAGAAAGAAAAGAAAGTAAGAAAACACAAGCCATAAAGAAAAAGATAAACTTCATCAAAGCACAAGTACTTGGGTCAGTGCAAGATAAGATCCTGTAATTTTAGGAGTGATGCTCCAAAACGAAGCATAGGAAAAATTTTGGAGGGTAGTTATAGCCACTACAACATTTGAGACACACTGGTAGAACTCCAACTCTATGTATGCACCTTGTCTCATGTAAAGCAAGTCTAACTCTTCCAAAAGTGTTGTTCAATTCTTTGATCATCATGGCTTCCTTACTAGCTTGAGTTAAATATGCAATCCCTACCATTCTCTTTATCGACAACACACATACCAAGCCAATTCAGTTGATTTGTTTCAATTTGGGATGATGGGTATATTGATGAAAAATTAATACAGAATGTCAGATTTTTAGTTTCATATCTGGTATTGCTCTGCTGCTAGTGGGCTTGGAGAGTACCCTAACAGAGTCACTTCATGAACACAAGCATGGATCCGCTACCAGCGAGCCTAAACAGTACCCCAACAAAGTTACTTTCTTCACCTCTCTGCATAGGAAGCCTTTCTCTTCTTTCACCTTTATTTTTTTTTTCAATTTTCATTTTTCAAAGAACTGTTCATAAGCACTTATTTATTTCATGAGGCAGAATAGGGATCCTGACTTATTGAGAGCATAAGAGGTTGTCCCTTCAGAGAAGGATGTTTATATCTACCTCTAACATACTTGTTAAGGCTTCCCCTCTCACCTTACTCTACTTTACTGAGTTGACAAGGGTTAACCGAATATAGAAAATTGATTAGAGTAGGCGGTACTAGTTAAAAGTGAAAGCGTTGTGATTTCACCAAGACTCACTCTGAAAGGAACATATTTTCCATTAAGTTTCATTGACTAGAAGAAATGAAATATCATCACAAAGAGAGGGGATAGATAGATAACTACATGTTGATAGTTGTACAAGTCCTTGTGTATTTCACCCTACTTGTCTCAAGAATCCAAAAACAATTTCATGGGGAAACTAATCCTAAGGGTGCGTAAAAAAAGCAAACAAGCAAACGAAAGAAGAAAAATAGAGAAAGAAAACACTACTCTTACTCCTAGCAGAGCATGGGCCAACTCATGTGAAGTGATATTTCCAATGCAGCCACCGATGCATTGGTTGAGCCATGTAAATGATGGCTTGGATAAAAGAAAGATATTCAAGCAAACCAATAAATAAGAAAGATAAATCAATGCATACCAAAATTTTCAAAGTTTGAATGTGTCTACAGAAAAGAAACAATTGAAAGAACATGAAAGGCACCCTACAGAATTCTCATGGTGTTGTGTCACATTGCACGTGGATGACCAGGATGTACACTCTTTCAAATGTGACAAATGAGCAAACATGAATAATGAAGAAAATTTTCATTTCACAATAGTGCTCGTTACGTATGACTCCTCCAATGCATGAGCAATAGGATTGTGTGATTCTGGTGGAGGATGTGAAAACTGTAAATTAGATTGATTTACAATGTGAACAAGGGAGTGATGAGGATCCTTGGTAGATTCAACAAATTTCTGATTGGAAGTGGAACTGACCTCAAGGCTATGAGAACCTAGCATAACCATCAACTCCGGATGAAGTGCCTTGAAAACTCAAGGGGTTTTCACTTCATAAGAAGATATATCACCAAATACCGATGGCTTAGAAAGATAAACAATAGGTAAATTAAAATTGTGATCACATGAATGATTGAAAAGATCACGACAACCACGATCATAAAATTTGAGATAGGCATCAACATCCTCATGATCTAATGAATCATAGAGAGGGGTTGATGAAAAAAAAAAATCACCCTCTGAATTTATGGAAATGAAAGATGAGAGATTAGGTAGATTCGGGAAGGAAGATTTTTTCTCTCTGCAATCAAATGACAGAATGACATCCTATGCATTCTGTGAATGGTTGGAAGTGGAAACATCCAAGGGTACATTTTCACAAGAAAAATCAGAAATGTTAGAATCACAGAAGATGTCAGGATGAAGTAGACGAGGTGCAAACAAAAGGAGGTCATCCTTCACCAACCCCTTCTTGTTCCGATACCCACACATACTCATAAAAAATGATAGCGCAGGTTGGTTGCACAACACCAAATCCATCCATAACTTTATCCTTGTGAACATCACATGTTTAGTCCAGAACAGATGAACATAACACACCAAAATATAGTGGATCAAAAGAACCTAAAGACGGAGGTTGAGCGGATGAGACCATGTGACAACCATTAGGCTTGCAATCCAAATCTGCATAGAAATTCAAAGTAGGTGGAGTGGGAGGGGGTGACAGTTCAATAGGTGGATTCACAACTTCTCCCACCTTGTCCTGTGGAGCTATAGTTTTTTGATGAGGACAGGAAAGAGGATCGCTTGGGAAAACAGCTTTGTTCGTATTAGATTTAGAAGCTCTAAGACTCAGGTACGTTGGGAGGGGTTTGAAAGATTCTAACTCGTGTGGATTTTTTGAAATGTGAGCAAGATACTTAAATCTTTTAGTCAGGAATTTCTAATCAAATTCATCTTCTGTAAATTCAAACAATAAAGATGGAAACATTCATAAAAGTGTGTAATAGATTCGTCAGGTGTTTTTGGTAATTTTAAAATTTTGTGATTAAGTACATTACGGTAATAAAAGAAAAAATCATGGCCTAACTCTCTAAACGTGTGATTGAAAGAGTGTATAGAGGTTGCGGGAAATGTGAGACACCATTTTCTAACGCGCCCTTCGAATGTGTAAGAAAACAACCCATAGGCAATGTCATCCGAGGGGACTTCATTTTGTTAGAAACACAAAAATTAAATTACGTGAGTTAGCAGGGATGTTTTTTTTTCACCATCATATTTAAAACATGAGAAGTCATCTATAACATCTGTCGACACATTGAAATCATGAGCATGATAAAAAATGTTGAGGTTGAGATTGTCATGTAAGTCATGAATGATGTGTAGAGATTCAAAACCTCAGTTTGTCATACGGCCCTCCTTCTAGTGCCAAAAATGTTGACTGAGTTGGATGCGCCAACATTCAAGGGGTTCTCCCCAGTAAGAAGTCCCAACTAGACCTCAAATTGTTTAGAGTAGGAGTCCAAATAGTTGGTGGTAATGTAGTGCCTTGAACACGATAACACGTAGAGACAAGTATCATAACTTTGGTCGGAAGCAAGTGTGTGACCTCGCAGCAGGTCAAGTGAGATACATGGGGGTTCTAACACATGGAGGGGAAAAGGAAGTGTGTCCCTTAGAATCTTGTATTAGTACGCAGCCTGAAAGGAACACACGAACAAAATGACACCACAATCTGCAATGCTGAATATTTCAAAAATTCAAAAAACAAAGTGACGGGTTAATCCAACAACATGCATTCAACAAGATTCATATAATTACATACAAAGTAGTTCATAAGAAAATGCATAATTTAAACAACATACATTGCTAAAGAAACCAGAATAGTCCAACTACAATAATAGCATATGCATGAAAACGTGTTGGTTTAGTTATATTATTATAAGTGAAAGTCCCATCCATACATACACCATTGACAACCACTAGCCCCAATAGTGGAGCATTACAGTAAAGAACACCTACTCCTCCAAAGAAGTATACTCACTCTATGTTGTGGAGAAGCCAACGCTCATCACAATACTCCCAAGCCATCTTTAAGCCTAATCCTATCCAAAATCTTGGATCTCAAAAGCCCCTTCTATGAGTTATGGGGTTCTAATTATTAGAAAGCATGGGGTACCCTTGAAATTCCCCTTTGAATCTTTGAATACCCTCATGAATCTTCAACTTCTTTATAAATAACTCATTACATTACAAGGCGACTACTCACATTCCATTAATGACACTTGGAATTTCACTTACAACATATTTACAAATAATTACATTTTCCACATGCACCCATGTGAGACAAAATAGGCTAGAGACACCCTAACAAGACAACACACTATGACTCAGAATTTTGGGGAAATACCAACTTGGCAATATCCACTTGATGACTCTCAGTGACATACTGATACTAAGCTTGGTACTATGTTATGGTGTCCCCATATTGCTTGATAGTGTCTTCTTGATAGGATAATTTTTCCTCCATAGCTTTTGGGTATATGGTCTTGGAACCCTTATCCCATTCATCCTGAAGCATGCACAACATGGTCTTGACTCTGGTAAGACCACCAATTTACTTCTTCATGCTTTCTATGCTCGTGTTCAAGTCATCATTGGCGGCCTCTCGCCTTAGCTGCTCCATGTACCTGTCGATTTCTTGTCCGACTTGGTTCTTCTCCTTATTTACGCTGAGGGAACTGATTGACAGGATCATGTGCATTCTCACCATGACATCCAAACTCTTATACAACCATGCATATGAAGCCTGTATGCTACCAAAAAATGGGGTGAGCTGCTCATAGTTTTAGATTTGCATCCAGATATTTGCTTTTTCTAGCTCTGCCTATGACTTCATCATCTTGGGAAAGTGAAGCGGGGCTCCCTTGTATCTCATTGTCTATTCTTGCACATGGGTGATAGTAGCGTGTATGACCTTGATAGTTTGGACAATCTTACTGGGATATCGCTAGAAACCAAATAGATGGACAAGTGCCTTATGCACGGTGAAAAATCCATCATAGAGTTTTTTGCATGATGGCCCCAAGAGTTGATACTTCAATAAGTATCGCTTTCCTCATCTTTGTCGTTGCATATCATGTGGATTTTTTTTGCCTTATGCATGTCCACTTGCAAGTTATTTGACATATATTCATTCTTTGCTAACAAGAAATTAACATTGAGCTTGGGGCTCCTACATAATCCAGAGTGCCATCGGCCATGTAAACTAGATGCTTTCTACATCTAACACGATCACCCTTTCCTTCATAAATTCAGATGACGCATGATCATTTGGGAAATGCTTTCTCCACGCCTGTACAATATTCTATTGCAACTCATCAAATGAAAGATTGTAGACATCCATGACCAGATCATCATTAAGCTGTACACATCCACAAATGGATCATCATCAAGGAGAATAACCTTTCCTTTCTCTCTCGGGACTAGTTCTGATATTGGAGGTGGTGGAGACTGAGGGCGATCTCAGATTCTCTTGACATGAGGTCAGTGTCTTGGTCATATGGCTCTTTTCCCAAATCCATGTCCATTACTTCAACCATTTACTCAATCCACTAAGAAAGCTCCTGATCCTATATTTGCTCACCCTCTTCTTCATCTGTTGCTTGTTCTAACTCTTCAACCTGTATGGGTGTAGTTTTCTCCATCATTGCACCTTATCCTTCTTCTTGTTCCTGTTTCTTCTTTTCTTCCCCCTCCCTCCTTCTTATCTTTTGTTCTTCCTTCAACTTCTTCTCCATTTCTTATAAATTCCTTTCTGCTACATCCAACCTGTTATTTTATCTCTTCCTTCGCTCTTCTCTCTTTATATGCTACTTCACCTTTGCCTCTGTTGCCAAAGCTTCTTTATCAATGAGAGGATATTCTATGAACTTGTAGATTTTCTCAACCTATGGGTTCCCGACAATCTTCCCCTTACCATTGTCCTGCGTCAGTTTGCTTCGTATTGATGATGTTGTTGTTCCTTCCTTTCTTGTTGTTGGCCGCAGAGAAACTTTCTAGGTTGTGGCTATAATGACTGGTTCATTGAGCTTGGAGTAGTTGTAACAATATCTCCAAGGTTCCTCCTCTGCCTAATGACATATCCCGTGGATCCATGGATAATACACCTTTGCATAGTGGTTCTTTCAAATCTCATGGGGATAATACAGATTATAATCTCTGGTGTTGAACTCAAACTTCTCTATCTCCTTAGCTTCGACATCCACATATTTCAAGCTCTTAATCTCATACAATCCAATCCGCAAAGGAAGAGCAGGCCATGATGGCTTCTTCCTCCTATGAAGCCTTTTTGATAACCCTATGGAGTTGTGATATGCGACCTATTGCATGACCAAATTATCCGTGGCATACGTTGGTATAACATGTAGAGGCTTCTCTCTGGTAAAGATCTTGATGAAGGTGCCACTAGGTGAGGCATACCAATCAACAATGTTCAATATTGGCTCCATTGATTCTTGGTACATGCAAGGTGGATCCTTCTCAAAGATCAAATTCTACACCAGGATAATGAAATGGTCATATATCCTCGCCATAACTCCTCGATAGCTTCACTCAAAAAGAAACTTACAATAAATATTAATGACATTCTCTTGTGGTGTCCATGTCCAACCCATTCCAAGAAACTAATGTTGGGCAGAGATTACATCAAGTAAATACGTTGACATGTGGGATCTCACTTGCTCAACCTTGGGTGGATTTTGGGTATCAGGCACATGGACTTTCAACTTATGACCCAACAGATCCAACTAGTTGAATAGCCATTTTTCATTCACCAACTAGTCCAATACAACCACCCAATTCTCTGGAAAGGTATATGTGATGTCTTGTCTGTATAATCGGCATGCCTTAGATTATAAAGAACTGGTAGGCCTTTCTGAGTGACTTCATATTGTAAACATGATTGGGTGTTGATCTGAACTTCGATGGCTCTTTCACCCAATGATTTATAATACCTCTCGTGTTTAAAAATGCATAGAAAAGTGTATCCATGTGGTTCACCGGTTGAGGTAAGTGATACATCTGATGATAATTCTCCATCATTAACGTAGAAAGATATATTCCACTGGCACTGCTCAATGTCATAATATCAGGATCTATGTGTGAGACAATCCAGTGGATGATTTATGCATAAGGGAAGGCAATGTACTCTCATGCAACCTTATGTAAGCCTAATCAGTGGATATTGACATACACTTACCTATCCTCTATATCTTCCTTGAAGTCCCCTGCAAATATATCCTTGATTTCCTGCTATGTTAACTTCATTCCCTTCTCAATGAACAATTGAGTGTCTACATAAACTGGAAAATTGGTTGACACCTTCTCAACTGCTTCCCGAGTGCTACTCTCGATAGTATCCTTTGATGCATCTCTCTTGGAAGTCATGTTACCTATAACTATTGGAGAGTTACTAAACAACTATTATACTTGGAGACAAGGAGGACACTCATGGCATGTAAATGTTAGCTTGAAACCAAAACAACTTCAAGAACATACCAAACAAAAAAATGGGAAACTTCTGGGAAGAATTGTGCAATCGTGGCTCTCAGAGGTGACTGACTCCCAGCTGGTTTTGTGCATTGCGTAGTCCCAACTGCTAGTGGGGAGGTCTTGATAACTTGAAATGTGCAACGCATAATTCAGTCAGGCTTAGGCCAAGAGGGACTGCACATTCCACAATCCTAGTGGTCAAGGCTCAGGACTGGCTCCTGGAACTACATATTTGGATCCAGGCCTTTGCAAACTTTTTGCAATTCCTAGAGCCAAGGTAGAACCTTGAGATCCAAAAATGTGCAGTGCTTTCCAGGGAGGAGAAAGGTTCGAGCTAAGGAAGCCTAGATATGCCCAATGGAAACATTAAAACAAGTATATCTAGCAGTGGAAGTGAAAGTGGTTGCAAATCTAAGTGAATGATGATGCATGCAAACAAAACCAGTGTAGGAATCAATCAAACTGAAGAACAATGAAGCATGTGGAGATTGTCGCCGCATTGGCGACTGCTAGTGAAAAAATAGGGTAATGCATGTAACACTTGGGAAAGGAAATGAAAAACTTAAAATAAAACTTCTACAAGATAAAAAAAAATTCAAAATGCCAGTGGACCAAAATATATTGGTGGAATTTTGGGTCAAACCCACAACCTACCGCACGCAAACCTTATGCCTTAATCACTTGCTCTACCTAATGGTTCTTAACCATTACGTTCATAGTTTATATTTGAATTCAAGTGGTATGGAGGTTGGTGGTTAGGGGAGGGACAACCCACAGCCCAGGCCTCCCCATGTGAACATAATGCAGTGACGATTAGGATCTACCCTGGTGGTTAGTTAACCACACCAACTCCAACGGTTAATGTTACCATGTGAACGTTGTTACAAACCACAACAGTTTGCATTAACCTGATGGCTCTCAAAAAAAGTTAACGTGACAGTTAGCATGTGAACAAGTTTTCGTTTAGTGTTACAGTTAGCCTTCCGACGGACCATCACCATGACATCTAATGTGACATTAACTCCACATGTGATCACGCCAACAAAAATATCGGAAGCTAAGTTTTTGGTTTGCATTAATCACAGGATTATGTGCTAACCCAGGGTTAAAGCATTAATT
The DNA here is from genome assembly GCA_000404065.3 of Pinus taeda. Taxonomy (NCBI): domain Eukaryota; kingdom Viridiplantae; phylum Streptophyta; class Pinopsida; order Pinales; family Pinaceae; genus Pinus; species Pinus taeda. The sequence continues at coordinate 150,200 of APFE030929035.1, read as the reverse complement.
AATCACAGTTAACAAACAGTTAACCATTAGTTTAATCTAGAATTAAATTTGGCAGTGCCCCCAAATTTGGGCCTGCCACCAAATTTAGCGCGTTAACTGGAGTCATTCTAGATTTAGTGTAGATTTTCTAGGAAAAGAATGACTGAGCCATAGAGAAGTTAATTTTCGACCAAATTGAGCTCATAAAGAGGTGTTCTTGGATAATTGGACATTCTTAACACATTGGTGTAGGTATCAGGAGCCATAGAGCTTTATAAAACAACATTTTTCCACATTGAGCTAATACAGAGGTCCAAACCATGAAAGCTGGACCAAGGAGATGTAGCTCAGGAGGGGTGAACTCCTTTAACAAAACATTGTGTTGAAGTGTCTCTTTGATGGTTTTCTATACTTTGAATGTCTCATGTTCAGTATTTTTTTTAAAGCTATTTTTCTCATGAATTTCATGTTAAAACTTAAGGAAATTTACCTGATTGTATGCACAAATAGTTAATGAAACCTCAGCACAAGAAGTAATAAGAAAGAATATGTTTAGAATTATGTAACTATTGTTGGCATTGCAAAACTAATCATACAAGAACAAATAATTCTCATTCTTAGCTCCTATTCTTCTTTCAACTTCTTCTCTATTTCCTACAACTTCCTTTCTTCTTCTTCCAACCTTTGCTTTTCTCTCTTCCTTCGCTCTTCTCTCTTTATACGTTTCTCCCTCTTTTCCTCTTCTTCCAAAGTTTTTTTTATCAATGAGAGGATATTATTTGAACTTGTAGCTTTACTCAACCTCTAGGTTCTCGACAATCTTCCTCTTACCCTTGTCCTGCATCGGTTTGCTGCTTATTGTTATTGTTGTTGTTGCTTCCTATGGTGTTGCTGCCTGCAAAGCAACTTTCCATGTTGTGGCTATATTGATAGGTTCATTGATCTTGGAGTAGATGTAATAATATCTCCAAGGGTCCTCCTCTGACCAATGACATGTCCCATGGGTCCATGGACAATACACCTTCGCACAGTGGTTCTTGCAAATCTCGTGTGGGATCATACAGATTGTAATCTCTAGTGCTAAATTCAAACTTCATTATCTCATTAGCTTTAGCGTTTGCATTTTTCAAGATCTTAATCTCGTAAAATAAAATCCATAAAGGAAGAGAAAGCCATGATACCTTCTTCCTCCTATGCAGTCCTACTGATAAACCTATGGAGAAGTGATAAGTGTCCTCTTGCATGACCAACTTGTTTGTGGCATAACTTGGTAGAACATGTAGAGGATTCTCTTCACCAAACATCCTGATGAAGGTGCCACTGGGTGAGTCATACCAATCTGCAATGTTCAGTATTGCCTCGATCGCTTCTTGGGAAATGCAAGGCGGATCCTGCTCAAAGATCAGCTTGTACACCGAGATAATGAAATGGTCAGCTAGCCTTGCCATAAATCCTTAGTAGCTGCACTCAGAAAGAAAATTACAATAAATATTTATGACATTATCTTGTGGTGTCCATGTCCAACCCATTCCAGGAAACTGATGTTGGGCACATATTGCATCAAGTAAATATGTGAACATGTAGAATCTTGCTCACTCATCCTTGGGCGGATTACGAGCGTTAGTCACATGGACTTTAAGCTGATGAACCAACAGATCTGACCAGTTGAATGGCCTCCCATCATTCACCAATTTGTCCAACACAACCACCCAATTCCTTGGAAAGGTCTCCATGTTGTCTTGTCCCTATAATTACCATGCAAAGATGATCAAGAACTGGTAGTCCTTTTTGAGTGACATCATCTTGTAAACATGATTGTGTGTTGATATGAACTTCGATGGCTCTTTCATCCAATGATTTATAATATATCTAGTGTTTACAAAGCTTTGGGTGGCATAGAAAAGTGTATCCATGTGGTTCACCAGCTGAGTTAAGTGATACATCTAATGAAAATGCTCCATCCTAAAGGTAGCAAGTTTTTTTTCCACTGGCACTGCTCAATGTCATAGTCTTTGGATATGTGTGTGAGACAATCCAGTGGATGATGTCTGCACAAGGGAAGGTGGGGTACCTACATGCAACCTTATGTAAGCCTGACCGATGGATATTGACATACACCTATTGATCCTCTAAATATTCCTTGAAGTCCCCTGTAAAGACATCCGTGTTTTCCTGTGATTTTAACTTCATGCCCTTCTCAATGAACAGATGAGCATCGTCATAAACTAGAAAATTCACTGACACCTGCTCACTTTATTCCCTAGTGCTACTCTCGACATTATCCTTTGGTGCAATTCTCTTGGAAGCCATGTTGCCTGTAACTATTGGAGAGTTATTCAAAACATGTTGTACCTGGAGACATGGAGGACAATCATGGCATGCAAATGTTAGCTTGAAACCAAAATAACTTCAAGAATAAACCAATCAACAAACTAGGCAACTGATGGGAATAATTGCGTGATCCTAACTCTTAGAGGTGACTGCGTGTCAATTGGTTATGCGCATTGTGCACTCCCAACTACAAGTGGGGAGGTATTTGTAGGTTTTAACCTCGTACAGAAATTACCTGCATACGAATTCTAAATCACAGGAAAAATAAAAATGCGAGAGCATAACACATAAAACACATATA
>APFE030929035.1:132026-143258 GCA_000404065.3 Pinus taeda | reverse complement strand
CTTCGTCGTAGCTTCCCCTGATACATTAAACAATACTGAATCTGAGACACACAATCGTATTGTGCTCTTTGCCTTCTGATCCAATTTCTTCCATTCTTCATCGGTCACTCCCGTTGGGTTAGTACCCGGATCTACCGGGATCCACTGATCTTTATCCACCAACAGATCCTCCATCTTGAGTTTCCACAACTCAAAAATCTGGCCATTGAACTTCTCAATCTCTATCTTTCCACTTCTCGCCATATTCTTTCACCACCAGAATCGACCTCGCAGATCTCCCACTGAACAGGGTCTACCACAGGCCCGAGCGAAACCCCTCAGCAACAAAGGCGTCACCTTGAAGCCAAAACAGCTCTGATACCAAATGTAGGTTTTAACCCCGTACATAAATTACCTACATACGAATTCTAAATCACAGGAAAAATAAAAATGCAAGAGCATAACACATAAAACACAATATACACAGAGATTTCCACTGGATCTCAAAACGAGACTACTAGCTTAATTTTCGTTATTTCCTTTCAAAGGTCACAAACATATATACATCCGAACATCAATACTGGACCGAAAACCATTGCGTCCAAAAAACCATGTGAAAAATCAGCACAAAACCATAGGTGGGTCCGCCAAACCTAACATAGGGTCCAAAACCAAAATTTTCTGGGGCGCTGCCCCGGACCCCATAAAGTGGGGTTACGGGTACCCCTCAAACCCCCTGTTAACTATGTGGAAAGAATATAACACAACCCTATCGATCCTATAAATATTCCTTGAAGTCCCCTGTAAAGACATCCATGTTTTCCTGTGATTTTAACTTCATGACCTTCTCAATGAACAGATGAGCATCATCATAAAACTAGAAAATTCACTGACACCTACTCACCTTATTCCCCAGTGCTACTCTCGACATTATCCTTTGGTGCAATTCTCTTGGAAGCCATGTTGCCTGTAACTATTGGAGAGTTATTCAAAACATGTTGTACCTGGAGACATGGAGGACAATCATGGCATGCAAATGTTAGCTTGAAACCAAAAGAACTTCAAGAATAAACCAATCAACAAACTAGGAAACTGATGGGAATAATTGCGTGATCCTAACTCTAGAGGTGACTGCGTGTCGATTGGTTATGCGCATTGCGCACTCCCAACTGCAAGTGGGGAGGTCTTGCTAACTGGAATTGCACAATGCACAATTTAGTTAGGATTAGGCCAGGTGGGACTGCACATTGCACAGTCCCAGTGAATAAGGCTCAAGAGTGGCTCCAAGAGCTACGCAGTTGGATCCAGGCCTTGGAAAACATTGTGCAATTCCTGGAGCGAAGAGAGAGCCCTAAGATCCAGAAATGCGTAGTTCTTTCCAAGGAGGAGCAAGATCCAGGCCAAGGAAGCTCAAATATGCTCAATGGCAACATGAAAACGAGTAGATCTGAAGGGTGAAGTGAAGGTGGGTGAAGATCTGAGTGAATGACGATGCATGCAAACAAAACGAGTGTAGAAATGAAGCATGTGGAGAGACTCGCTGCATCGGAGAACATTAGTACCAAATCTGGGTAATGCATGCTACACTTGGGAAAGGAAAAAAACAAATTAAAAAAGACACTTCTACAAGATAAAACAAATCAAAACACCATTTCTCGTTCAATAAAACAAGTAAAACAACAGAAAAAGTAGTAAAAGACTAGAAAAGGAAGACTTACCCAGAAAAAGTTACGACGACTGTGTCGAAGGTTCATAGATCTCCTCGGGAATGCTAGATATCCAAGATCAAATGTGAAACTAAGATCTAGCAATGTCCATTAAATAGATTTGGTCAATATATGGTTTATGACACGAAGGCCAAAAATATAGGAAAAAGTGACACTTGACGGAAGTTTCCAAAAATAACTCAAATGCCACCTCTGACTGCTAAAAATAGATGCCTATTTTCTAGAGATTCTTTTTCAATTTTTTCCTTTTTATTTTTCAAGAAATTATGCCTTGCATACCCAAAGAGATTGTGCAGTTTTGGGAATAACTGGACAACTAATTGGCTCATGCATCCAGAAGCTATTGAGGGACAAGCTTCTACGCAATTTTTGGGTTGAGTGGATCGGACTGCCTCTCATGCTCTGTGTAGTTTCCCAGATGAAGGAAGGCTATCAAATCACTCTACACAATTATGGATATGAAGGCTCCGTACTAGCTTGGACTGCACAATTCCTGGGAGCAAGGTTGGTTGCCATCAAGGATTTCTTAATTCACTAAGGCAAGTTTGGAACTAAATTGCAACTAAGTGAAGATATTGACTTGTGGGTTAGACAGAAAAGAAAGTAACAAACCAAAAGCCATAAAGAAAAAGATAAACTTCATCAAAGCACAAGTAGTTGGGTTAGTGAGAGATAAGATGTTGTAATTTTAGGAGCATTGAAGCTCCAAAGCAACGCATAGGAAAACTTTTGGAGAGTGGTTGTAGCCGCTACAACATTTGTGACACATTGGTAGAACTCCAACTCTCTGTATGGACCTTGTATCATGTAAAGAGAGTCTAACTCTTCCAGAAGTATTGTTTGATTCTTTTATCGTGATGGCTTCTTCATTAGCTTGAGTTAAATATATAGTCCCTACAATTCTCTTTATAGACAGCACACATACCTAGCCAAGTCAGCTGAGTTGTTTCAATTAGGGTTGAGGGGTATATTGATGAAAAATTAATATAGAGTGTTAGAGTTTTAGCTTCATCTCTGGTGTTGCTCTGCTACCAGCAAGCATGGAGAGTACCCCGACGAAGTCACTTCATGAACACAAGCATTGATCTTCTACCAATGAGCCTACACAGTACCAAAACAAAGTTACTTTCTTCACCTCTCTACAGAGGACACCTTTCTCTTCTTTCCCGACGGAGTCAATTCATGAACACAAGCATTTATCTTCTACCAATGAGCCTAGACAGTACCATGACAAAGTTACTTTCTTCACCTCTCTGCGGAGGACGCCTTTCTCTTCTTTCACCTTTATTTTGTTTTTTTCATTTTTCATTTTTCAAAGAACTGTTCATAAGCACTTATTTATTTCATGAGGCAAAATAGGGATCCTGACTTATTGAGAGAAAAAGAGGTTATCCCTTTAGAGAAGTATGTTTATATATACCTATGACATACTTTTTAAGGTTTCCCCCCTCACCTTACTCTAATTCACTGAGTTTACAAGGGTTAATCGAATATAGAAAACCGATTAGAGTAGGTGGTACTAGTTAAAAGTGAAAGTGTTGTGATTTCACCAAGGCTCACTCTGAAAGGAAGGTATTTTCCATCAGGTTATGATTGACTAGAATAAATGCAAGATCATCATAAAGAGAGGGGATAGATAGATAACCACATGTTGATAGTTGTACAAGTCCTTGTGTATTTCACCCTGCTTGTCTCAAGGAGCCAAACACGGTTTCATGGGGAAGATAATCCTAAGGGTGCATAAAACAAGCAAACAAGCAAAGAAAAGAATAAAAATAGAGAAATCAAACACCACTCTTACTCCTAAGCAAAGAAGAGCATGGTCCAACTCACGTGAAGTGATATTTCTAACGTAGCCACCGACACATTGGTTGAACCATGTAAATGATGGTGTGGCTAACAAGAAATATATTCAAGCAAACCAATAAACAAGAAATATAAAGCAATGCAAACCAAAATTTTCGAAGTTTGAATGTGTCTACAAAAAATAAACGATTGAAAGCACATGAAAGGTACCCTTCAGAATTATCATGGTGTTGTTTCACATTGCACGTGGATGACCAAGATGTACACTCTTTCGAATGTGACAAAAGAGCAAACATAAAGAAAGAAGAAAATTTTCGTTTCAAAACAGTGCTCGCTACGTATGACTCCTCCAATGTATGAACGATAGGGTCGTGTGATTCTGGTGGAGGATTTGAAAACAGTAAATAAGATTGATTTTCAATGTGAACAAGAGAGTGGTGAGGATCTTGGGTAGATTCAACAAATTTATGATTGGAAGTGTAACTAACCTCAAGGTTATGAGAACTTGGCATAACCATCAGCTCGGGATGAAGTGCCTTGACAACTTTAGGGGTTTTCACTTCATAAGAAGATAGATCATCAAAGACCGATGGCTTAGAAAGATCAACAATAGATGAATTAGAATTGTGATCACATGAATGAGTGAAAATATCATGACAGCCATGATCATAAATTTTGAGATAGATATCGAAATCCTCATGATCTAATGAATCATAGAGAGGGGTTGATGAAAAACAAAAAAATTCACCCTCTGAATTTTTGGAAATGAAATATGAGAGATTAGATAGATTTGGGAAGAAATATGTGTCCTCTTCGTAATCAAATGACTGAATGGCATCCTATGCATTCTGTGAATGGTTGGAAGTGGAAACATCCGAGGATACATTTTCACAAGAAAAGTCAGAAATGTTAGAATCACAGAAGATGTCGGGATGAAGTAGATGAGGTGAAAATAGAAGGAGAACATCCTTCACCACAACTTCTTGTTCAGATTCCCACACATACTCATAAAAAATGATAGCACAGGTTGGCTGCCCAACGCCAAATACGTCCATAACATAAGCCTTGTGAACATCACATGTGGAGTCCAGAACGGATGAAAACAACACACCAAAATCCATAGGATCGAAAGAACCAAAGGATATAGGCTGAGAGGATGAGAACACATGACAACCATTAGGCTTTCAGTCGAAATCTGTGTAGAAATCTGGAGTAGGCGGGGTGGGAGGAGGTGACAGTTCAATAGATGGATATTCAACTTCTCCCACCTCATCCTACGAAGCTATAGTTAGTTGATGAGGAGAGAACGAAGGGTCACTTGGGACAACAAACTTGTCTATATCATATTTAAAATCTCTAAGACCAAGGTATGTTGGGAGGGGTTCAAAAGATTAAATCATGTGGATTTTTCAAAATGTGAACAAGATACTGAAACATTTCAGTCAGGAATTTCTAATCAACTTCATCTTCTGTAAATTCAAAACAATAAATATGGAAGAGTTCATAAAAGTGTGCAATAGATTCGTCAGGTGTTTTTGGTAATTTTAAAATTTTTCGATTAAGTTATTTACATTCATAAAAGAAAAAATCATGGCCTAACTCTTTGAACATGTGATTGAAAGAGTGTATAGAGGCTATGGGCAATGTGAGACACCATTGCTTAATGTGCCCTTCGAACGTGTAAGTGAACAACCCACAAGAAATGTCGATTGAAGGGACTTCATTTTTTCACAGAAACCCAAAAAGGAAATTACGTGAGTTAATAGGGATGTTCCGTTTTCACCATCATATTTAAAACATGAGAAGTCATTTATAAGATCCGTCAACACATCGAAATCACGAGCGTGATAAAAACATGTCGGGGTTGAGATTGTGATGTAAGTCATGAATGATGTCTAGAGATTCAAACCAGACCTTGAGGGCTCAGTTTGTCATATGGACCTCCTTATAGTGCGAGAAATGTTGATGGTGTTAGACCCTCCAACATTCTAGGGGATCTCCCCAGTAATAATTTCCAACTAGACCTCAAACTATTTAGATTAGGACTCCCAAAAGTGGGTGGTAATGTAGTGCCTTGGCCACAATAACACATATAGATAAGTATGATAACTTTGGTTGGAAGCAAGTGTGTGACCTTACAGCAGCTCAAGTGAGATACATGGGGGTTCTAACACATGGAGGGGAAAAGGAAGTGTGTCCCTTAGAATCCTGTAATAGTACGCAACCTAAAAGAAACCCATGAACAAAATGAAATTACAATCTCCAATGTTGAATAGTCCACAAAACAAAGTGACGGGTTAATCCAACAACATGCATTCAACAAGATTCATATAATTGCATACAAAGTAGTTCATAAGAAAATGTGTAAGTTAAACAACATACATTGCTAAAGAAAGCAGAATAGTCCAACTACAATAACAACATATGCATGAAAACATGTTGGTTTAGCTATATTATTATAAGTGAAAGTCCCATCCATACATACACCATTGACAACCACTAGCCCCAATAGTGGAACATTACATTCAAGAACACCTGCTTCTACAAAGAAGTATACTCGCTCTATGTTGTGGAGAAGCCAAGGCTCATCACAATACTCCCAAGCCTTCTCTAATCCTAATCCTAGCCAAAAGATTGACTCCCAAGAGCCCCTTCTATGAGTTATGGGGTTGTATTTATAACATAGTGTGTGGTGACCCTTGAAGTTCCCCTTTGACTCTTTGAATACCCTCATGACTCTTCAACTTCTTTATAAATAACTCATTACATTACATGGTGACTTCTCACATTCCATTAATGACACTTGGAATTTCACTTACAACATATTTACAAATAATTTCATTTTCCACATGTACCCATGTGAGACAAGATAGGCTAGAGACACCCTAACAAGACAACACACTATGACTCAAAATTTTGGGGAAAGACCAACTCAGCAAAATCCACTTGATGACTCTTGGTGACATACTAATACCAAGCTTAGTAGTATGCTATGATGTCCCCATACTTCTTGATAGTGTCTTTCTGATAGTAGACTTTTGCCTCCATAGCTTCTGGGTATATGGTCTTCGAACCCTTGTCCAATTCATCCTGAAGCATGCAAAACCTGGTCTTGACTATGGAAAGACCACCAATGTACTTCTGCATGCTTTCTATGCTTAACTCCAAGTCACCGTTGGTGGCCTCTTACCTTAACTCCTCCATGTACCTGTCGATCTCTAGTTGGACTTGGCTCTTCTCCTTAACTATGGTGAGGGAACCGATTGACGGGATCATGTGCGTTCTCACCATGACATCCAAACTATTATACAGCTATGCATATGAAGCCTATATGCTATTGAAGAATAGGGTGAGATGCTCATAGTTTTGGATCTGCATCCAAATATTTGCTTTGTCTATCTCTCCCTACAGCTTCATCATCTTGGGAAAGTGAAGCGAGGCTCCCTTGTATCTCATTGTGCATTCTTGCATATGGGCGATAGCTTTGTGTATGTCCCTGAGAGTTTGGACAATATTACTAGTCTACCACTAGAAACCAAATAGATGGACAAGCACCTTATGCACGGTGAAAAATCCATCATAGAGTTTCTGCATTATGGCCCCAAGATTTGATACTTCAGCAAGTATCACTTTCCTCATCTCTACCATTGCATATCATGTGGATTTTTTTGCCTTCTGTCTGCCCACTTGAAAGTTATTTTCCATTTGTTTATTCTTTGCTAATAAGAACTTGACATTTGAGCTCACGGCTCCTACATAATCCATAGTGGCATCAACCATGGAAATTGGATGCTTTCTACATCTAACAATATCACCCTTTACTTCATAAATGTAGGTGATGTGTGATCATCTGGGAAATGCTTTCTCCACACCTATACAATATTCTGCTACAACTCATTAAATGAAAGATTGTACACATCCATGACTGGATCATCATCAAGGTGTACACATCCATGACCAAATCATCATCAAGGAGTACAACCTCTCCTTTCTCTCTCGGGACTAGTTTTGATATTGGAGGTGGTGGAGACTGAGGGCTACCTCAGATTTTCTCGACATGAGGTCAGTATCTTGGTCCTATGGCTCCTGTCCCAAATCCATGTTCGTTGCTACAACCATTTTCTCAATTTGCTGAGAAAGCTCCCGATCCTGCATCTGCTCACCCTCTTCTTCATCTGTTGGTTGTTTTGACTCTTCAACCTATAAGGGTGTAGTTTGATTTGTCATCGCACCTTATCCTTCTTCTTTTTCCTGTTTCTAATTTTATTCCCTCTCTCTCCTTCTTAGCTTCTGTTCTTCCTTCAACTCCTTCTCCATTTCTTACAAATTCCTTTATGCTTCCTCCAACCTTTTATTTTATCTCTTTCTTCGCACTGCACTCTTTATACACTACTTCCTCTTTGTCTCTGCTACCAAAGTTTCATTCTCAATAGAGGATATTCTTTGAACTTGTAGATTTTCTCAACCTATGGGTTCTGAACAATCTTCCTCTTACCCTTGTCCTACTTTGGTTTGTTTCTTATTGATGATGTTTTTGTTGCTTCCTTTCGTGTTGTTGTCTGTAGAGAAGCTTTCCATGTTGTGGCTATAATGGCCGGTTCTTTGATCTTGGAGTAGTTTTAAAGATATCTCCAAGGGTCCTCCTCTACCCAATGACATGTCCCATGGACCCATGGATAATAAACCTTTTCACATTGGTTCTTTCAAATCTCACGGGGATCATAGGGATTGTAATATATGGTTCCGAACTCAAAATTCACTATCTCCTTAGCTTCGACATCCACATAATTCAATCTCTTAATCTCATACAGTCTAATCTACAAAGGAAGAGAAGGACATGGTGCCTTCTTCCTCCTATGCAGCCTCGTTGATAATGCTATGGAGATGTACATACGACCTCTTGCATGACCAAATTTCTCATGGCATACATTGGTATAACATGCAATGGCTTCTCTCTGCTAAAGATCTTAATGAAGGTGTCATCAGGTGAGGCACACCAATCTGCAATGTTCAGTATTGCCTCCATTGCTTCTTGGGACATGCAAGGTGTATCCTTCTCAAAGATTAAGTTTTACACCAGGATAATGAAATGGTTAGCTAGCCTTGCCATAACTCCTCGATAACTGCACTCAAAAGGAAACTTGCAATAAATATTGATGACATTCTCTTATGGTGTCCATGTCCAACCCATGCCAAGAAACTGGTGTTAGGCACAGATTGGACCAAGTAAATACATTGACATGTAGAATCTCACTTGCTCAAACTTGGGTGGATTTTGGTGTCAGACACATGGACTTTCAACTAATGAGCCAACAGATCCAACTAGTTGAATGGCCTTTTGTCGTTCACCAACTTGTCCAACACAACCACTCAATTCTCAAGAAAGGTAAATGTAATGTCTTGTCTGTATAATCAGCATGCCTTAGATGATAAAGAACTGGTAGGCTTTTCTGAGTGACTTTGTCTTGTAAATATGATTAGGTGTTGATATGAACTTCAATGGCTCTTTCACCCAAAACTTTATAATATCTCTGGGGTTTAAAAAGTTGTGGGTGGCATAGAAAAGTGTATCCATGCGGTTCACTGACTGGGGTAAGTGATACATCTGATGATAATGCTCCATCATGAAGGTAGCAAGATATGTTCCACTGACACTACTCAATGTCATAATATTAGGATCTATGTGTGAGACAATCTAGTGGATGATGTATGCACAAGGGAAGGCGGTGTACTTGCATGCAACCTTATGTAAGCATGACCGGTGGATATTGACATACACTTGCCTATCCTCTAGATCTTCCTTGAAGTCCCCTGCAAATATATCCTTGATTTCTTGCTATGTTAACTTCATTCCATTCTCAATGAATAACTGAGTTTCTGCATAAAATGGAAAATTTATTGACACCTTCTCAACTGCTTCCCGAGTGCTACTCTCGATAATATCCTTTGATGCATCTCTCTTGGAAGCCATGTTACTTATAACTGTTGGAGAGTTTCTCAAAAAATATTATTCCTGGAGATAAGGAGGACACTCATGGCATGTAAATGTTAGCTTGAAACCAAAAGCACTTCAAGAACGAACCAAACAACAAACTGGGAACCTACTGGGAAAAATTGCATGATCATGGCTCTCAGAGGTGACTAATTCCTAGTTGGTTTTGTGCATTGTGCAGTCCCAACTGTAGAAATTTTGAATAATTTAACACATATTCAACAGAGATTATCCTGATCATGTACTATTGCAGAAAACATACACAATACATAAGCTCCTCTACGTTGATCATCAATATAGCAGCATCAATAACAATAAAACATCAAAAGCATTCACACATTAACACAATATGTATCCCAGGGAAAGAATCTCGCTAAAAACCCCAACTATCTATATATTAATGATTGAGTCATGTAACATTACACAGCATAATACTTCTCACAAGTATCTCCACCTCTGTTACACACAATACAGCTTAGATCTGATCTCCAAATCTCTTCCGCTGCTTGCCTGCCTCCCCTGCTCAATACCTGCATGAGAATACTGATGAATGATAATTCCAAGGCAGCCACGTCTTTCCTTGGCTAAATCACATGAGAACAAGCTACAATGTGGCAAACTCATTGGCATACTCAATCCCCTGATTTGTGCAAGATCTGGTGCACAACTATAGTCACAACTGATAGCAATCTGATTCTCTAACACCTGTCCCTGCTGAACTGAACATGCACTGACATGCAACTGAGTTAACTGATGTATTCATTAGTTGTATTATGAGTTAATAACTTGTGAATTAATTAATAACTAATTCACCCAACTCATCTCTAGTCTATTCGCTAGTTAGACTAAATACAACCAGTTTAACAAAGTAAACTGAACACAACTCCATCAACTGCACCTCCAGTCCACTAAACTCAACTCACTTGAGTTCTAACTGAAGTCAGCCATGAAACAACTCAACTGACTCATAAGAAAAGCGTATTTCCTTTTGCAAGCTGGCATGTGCCACCTCTGTACTCAAACTGAAGGCTCCAAGAGGATAAGACAAAGTTTATAGTCAAATATTATTAGGCTAATAATATTTGACTGTTCGTAATTTAGACTGAGCAGTCACTCCGCTGTGTGTTCACTCCGCTGTGGTATAAAAATAGAAGTCCATCTATTTTTTCCAACTTGATCAATCATCCATAAACAACAACCTACAATCCATAGACATGATCCATATGTCTAAAAATAGACATAGTCTAAAAATAGACTTGCGGCAAAAATAGCCTGCGGGCCCACTTAGTGAAGGCGACTCTTTTCACTAAGCTCCATCATCTTGTTGCAATCTCAACACTCCCTCTCGACAAGATATGGATTATCATCAACCCTTATCCTGCCTCGGTGGTACTAGAATTTGCTCATGGTGAGAGCCTTCGTCAGAATATCAGCATCATGATCCTCCGTTGGAATGTACGAAAGTAACATGATCCTCCGCTGCACACAATCTCTGATATGATGGTACCTGATGCCCTTGCTTCCATATACTCGGCCTCTTGAGCTCCCTACCCAATTTGCATCCATGAATCCACATAGCTTCACCTCATCCAATCCATATCCCGATGTGCCTCTCTTGAGTCTGCACACATGCGACTCCACCAACTGCTAGTAACCAGTGGCATCCACTACCTCCGCTGAAGTAGCATCCTCCTTCCTCCAATCTCTAGGAAGGAACACAGTCTTCAC
>APFE030929035.1:110794-130557 GCA_000404065.3 Pinus taeda | reverse complement strand
ATCTCCTTCGCTGCTTGCCTGCCTCCGCTGCTCAATACCTGCTCAAGAACTGATGATAATTCCAAGGCAACCACGTATTTACTTGGCTAAATCACGTGAGCACAAGCTACAATGTGGGCAAAAACGTGGGCAAACTCATTGGCATACTCAATCCCTTTGATTGTGCAAATCATCATGCACAGCTATAGTCACAACTGATAGCAATCTGATCCTCTAACACCTGTCCCTGCTGAACTGAACATGCACTGACATGCAACTGAGTTAACTGATGTATTCATTAGTTGTATTATGAGTTTAATAACTTGTGAATTAATTAATAACTAATTCACCCAACTCATCTCTAGTCTATTTTCCAGTTAGACTAAATACAACCAGTTTAACAAAGCTAAACTGAACACAACTCCATCAACTGCACCTCCAGTCCACTAAACTCAACTCACTTGAGTTCTAACTGAAGTCCTGCATGCAAATATTAGTCATCCCATAGGTAACCACGTATTTCCTTCTGGGATCTGCATGTACCACATCCGTAGCTCATCCTGAAGTGCTCCAAGAGAATAAGACAAAGTTTATAGTCTAAATATTATTATGAGCTAATATATTTGACTGTTCTATATTTAGACTGAGCAGTCACTCCGCTGTGGTGCCACTCCACTGTGGTCTAAAAATAGAAGTCCATCTATTTTTTCCAACTTGATCAATCATCCATAAACAACAACCTACAATCCATATACATGATCCATATGTCTAAATATAGACATAGTCTAAAAATAGACTTGCGCCAAAAATAGCCTACGGGCCCACTTAGTGAAGGCGACTCTTTTCACTAAGCTCCATCATCTTGTTGCAATCTCAACACCAACTTCCAGTGGGGAGGTCTTGCTAACTTGAATTGCACAATTCACAGTTTAGTCAATCTTAGGCCAGGCAGAGCTATGCATTGCAAAATCCTAGTGGCCAAGGCTCAGGACTGGTTCCTGGAACTATGCAGTTGGATCCAGGCCTTATCAAACTCTGTGTAATTCCTGGAGCCAAGGCAGAGCCTTGAGATCCAGAAATGCATAGTACTTTCCAGTGAGGAGCAAGATCCGGGCCAAGGAAGCCCAAATCTTCCCAATGGAAACATGAAAACGAGTATATCTAAAGGTGGAAGTGAAGGTGGGTGAAAATCTGAGTGAATGAAAATGCATGCAAACAAAAAAAGTACAAGAATCAATCAAACTGAAGAACAATGAATCATGTGGAGATGTTCGTTGCATCGGTGACTGTTAGTGAAAAAACTGAGTAATGCATGCAACACTTGGGAAAGACAATAAAAACTTAAAACAACACTTCTACAAGATAAAAAAAAAACAAAACACCATTGGTCATTTAATAAAATGGGTAAAACAATACTCTCACAAGCCAAGCAAAAAAAATCAACAAATGACTAGAAAAGAAAGACTTACTAGGAAAAGTTGTGATGCTTGTGTCGAAGGTCCTTAGATATCCTCGGGAATCCCAGAGATCCAAGATTGATTTTTCAAATGAGCTTTGGCAGCATCCATTAAATAGATTTGGTCAATTTACAATTTATGATGTGAAGGCCAGAGATCTAGGAAAAATCGACACTTGGCCAAAGTTTCCAAAAATAACTCAAGTACCACCTTCGAATGCTAAAAATAGATCTCTATTTTCTAGGGATGTTTTTTCACTTTTTTATTTTTTATTTTTCGGGAAAATCTTCCGTGCATGCCTGGAGAGTTTGTGAATTTTCGAGGAGAACTGGATAGCTGATTGGCTCATGCATCGGGTAGTTGCTAAGGTACAAGTTTCTACACAGTTTATGGGCTGAGTGGCTCAGGCTACCTCTCATGATCTGCATAGTTTCCCAATTGAAGGTAGGCTATCAGCTGGCTCTGGAAAATTCTAGAGCTGAAGGCTCCCTGCTAGCTTGGATTGCATGATTCTCAAGAGAAAGAATGGCTTCCCTCAAGGATTTCACAGTTCACTAAGGCAAGCCTAGAAGTGGGTTACAACCAAGTGAAGAGATCGGCTTGCAGGTTAGATAGAAAAGCAAGTAAGAAAACACAATCCATAAAGAAAAAATTAAACTTCATCA
This sequence comes from Pinus taeda, assembly GCA_000404065.3. Taxonomy (NCBI): domain Eukaryota; kingdom Viridiplantae; phylum Streptophyta; class Pinopsida; order Pinales; family Pinaceae; genus Pinus; species Pinus taeda. The sequence goes on along the minus strand of APFE030929035.1, from coordinate 128,456 downwards.
AAGCACAAGTACGTGGGTTAGTGTGAGATAAGTTGTTGTAATTTTGGGAGGGAGGCTCCAAAACGAAGCATATGAAAATTTTTGGAGGGTGGTTGTAGCCACTACAACAAGTTTGAAGATAAATAGGTAAGGATAATGGAAACAAATAGTTCTTATTTTTTTTTTTGGCAATGAATTCTAATTAGATCTAGGGTTCAATGCCACTCATCGATTGGAAATTCTTGAAAATGAATTACCAACACACATGAAAATGGTGACTAGAATTATAGGATGTAAGAGAGTGAAAGAACTTATGGGATTCACTATGAAATAGGGCCTTTCTTCTAGTAGTTAGTATTTAAGATCCACCTAGGTGTTAACTTTCCATGATAATACCTCAAGAAAATAAATAGAATCTCAATGTTAAACAAATATTAAAATATGAAAACTTAAAACCAATCATAGAAAAACACATAGTACCTCATAAACCAGCAAATTTCATCATCGTGAGCATCAATTCCACAACAATGCTACTTTTCCTCAATAATAGTATAATTACATGGCAATAAAAAGCAAAAGGTAAAAGATAGTGAACTCCTTCCTCTTGTGACCAATGTGTTACAATTTACAAATTAGCAGTCTCTTCCTATATACATGACCTAAGAGACCTTTTAAAGGTGTGGGGAACATGCCTCCCCACATAGCATGAAGTAAAACCTCATTAAATTTGGGTGGACATTAACTTTTCCTCATTAAATTTATGTTTTTCATCAATACTCTAAATTAGAATGATTTTATAAGGTAAAAGGAAAGGATTGTGTGCTTCAAATAAATACACACCAGGACCTATAATTAATTGGCAGTGAAATAATGATAATTCCATCCTAAAGATAGAAACATTTTCTATAACATATCATACTCATTATCCGAAAGGAAATCTTACTCACTAAAATCCATGTCTGTCAATGTTCAAGTCGGAACAAATATACACTCCCAAGCCAAACCAATTGCACTCTTGGTATTAAATTTGAAATGGGGCATGATTTGGAAATACCTAACCTTAGGATATAACCTTGCATCATGTCTAACAAATATCCTACATAATAATGTTTCCCACTTATACACAACTTTCACATAAGGAAAGTCGAAGAAAAACTTAGAATATTGTATGAAATCTGAACTATAAATATTTAAGCTCAAAGTAATGATATAACGATGTAAAAGTTTGTAAAATCATTAAATAAACAATCTAGAATTTCAATCAACCATATTGGCCAATAAATGAAGCTTGGGCATGCATTTTAGTGAAGCAAAGGAATTTTGGCCTGCTTCAGAAAAATGCCTGCCCAACCTTCATTTCAAGGCCAAATTGAATGATTCAACTTGGAGAGTATTTTTTTACTCATAAGCAACATTAATACAATTAAAGTGTGAAATCCCTGACCATGGATCTCTTGTAAATTCATTTTTATTTTTTTTACAAAAATAAAATTTAAAGGGGGGACTGGGTCAAGGGACACAGATTCCAGAGATGAGAGGAGATTGCTTCCGTGGGATGTTAGTGATTTTCTTGTGCATAAATTTAAACTGTTTTGGGGAAAACCATTAAAGGGATTATTTGTGAGCCTTAAAGGATTGGTCAAGAAATTAATTTTGGGTTGCAAGGAATTACACATGCCATGTTTCCTTCATAAACACTTACAAAACAAGGAGAACTAAATTAATGAACATAATTGTGCTAGCAGCAAGTATAGAAAATCAATCCCACCGTAGAAGGGAAGACAACATAAAAAGGAGAATGGGTTCAATCGCATTGGGGGGACATGCTAACTATCATTCAAAGAGAAGAGACAACAAACTCACTCACTTTCTCAGTCATAGTGGATTTAGCATTCAACAAGAAGAGAGAAAAAGGGTGATGAACTATTTTAGTTGGAAAGATTGGTATTCAGGTGGGTTCTCCTTGGTGAGGAATAATGCCTCTTGAGTCCATGTAAAGCTAGAGGGTGGAGATGGTTTTCTATGGTATCAATCAGTGGTGTGTGTGGAGGATTATGTCCTTGGAATATTGGACAGAGAGCTCCTAAAACCTTCTTGTTGTTGATTTATAATGGGTTCTTGATTCCCCTACGTGAGTGGAACCACTATGTTTTGTAAAGGGTGGAGAAAACTAGCCTCTATATTCCCTATGCATTATATAACTATTGATTGGTTGGTGGGTGGAGAAGGAAGATCCTTTGGAGTCCCTATTTCACATGGTAATTAGTGATTTATCCTTGACACAAGCCCCTCCGTATCTAGAATATGGCTTGGGAGTGACAACTACAAGTAATCTTGGTTGTAGTTGTTTAAGGTTGGGTGGAGAGTCCTTGTCCCAAACTTAGTAGCCTAGGATATTCCAAGGTAAGTGTTTTATGTATTTGTTGTGTTAATGAACACGTATTTTCATTTCTAGATTGAAATGGTGTTGATAACTATAGTGTGAATGTGTTGCAATAATGGATTGAAATAGTGTTTATAAATGTGAGCAACAAAGGTGTAATATGTCCTTGGTAGGGAATGGTTGTAATGAAATATTTGACTGCGTTATTAACATGCATGTTAAATAACAATATACAGTGATAGAGTATCATAAATGTTACACGAAACAAATTTAATCATTACATCACTTGGCATAAGGATTCTCTTATTTTAGAATAAGAGTTACAACGAAGGAAATCTGTTGACAAAGCTTGTGCATACAGCTAGAATTGAATGTACATTTATATTAGGCAAAAGCCTATAATTAAATTTATGGGGCATGTATTAATTCTGATAATTACTTCCTCTTGTGACTATTATAACCCATGATATTGTGGTAGAGGCTCTGGCAACCTTGCATTCTCAACAATCCTATAGGTCTTCAACAAGCTTCACGGTGCTGCTAGCTATGGCATTATAGGACTAAGGGTGTGCCTTGGCTTATAGATAAATGAGGGACATTGATCTCCTCAAGATCCTTTTGGTATTTAAAAACTCATGTGGATCTAATAGGACTTGTTTATATGTAATATTAGGATGGTAGCATTGTAAGGGCTAGTAGCTCATAAAGGCCATGTAAGGACGTTGGAATGAATCAAGCTGATTGCAAAAGCTATGCAACCAAACCTAGAAGGATTCCATGATTGTTTATGATGAAATGTAGTTGCATGAAGACCTATCTTATAACCAAATCCTATGCACTAATAACATTGGTTGGGAGGAAGACCTAGATGTGGCAAGCCATGATTGGCTCCCTCAGATCACACCTTATCATTATTGGGTGCAGGGAGTCTGTCTTAACTGACACAATATATCGAATAGTCCCTTAAGGACTGATTAGAGATGGAGAGGGAAAAGGAACGCCCCCTGGATCCACATTTTTATGCCCCTTTCTCGTGACATAATTGGAAAAGATAGGAGGGTGGTGCAGTGATCCTAGACCATCAGATCTAACAGGAGATGTGGACTGTCAAATGTGGGGGCCAAAACCATGAGTTGTAACCATAACTATGCCAATCCCAACATGGGTTAATGAACATGAAAGTCATAATGACGCAAACCATAGATCAGGATGTTGAGAGAGGAGATCTGTTGGATTGCATGATGTGTAATTAACCATGGGTGGTGATGTAGAGGGAGGGATCGCGAGGCCTGGTGGATTAATTGTTAAACAATAATATATACATACAAAAGATAAGTATATAAAATATAAATAGCTTTATAATACAAATATAACACACTTACAATAATAGTAATAATATGTTACACATAATTAATTATATTGTAACCAGTACCCCATTCCTCTAACAGAACAAGAGGAGCTAGATCCTCAGTGGCACCCTGTTCCACTAGAAAGTGGTGGGATGGGGGTTGTTATAGATGGTATCAGAGCATCCAAGTTCAACACTCAAACTGGATGGGCTTCATCATGGGAAATTGATGATTTTTATAAAATTCCTAGGTAAAGTGTTCAATTGTAAAAGTCGATCAAAATAAATTAATAATAGCTCCAACTGGATATTCTTCACTCTATGACCTATTGAAACAACATGAGTTCAACAATCATTGAATAAAAAAATTTCCAACTGTAATGAATTATGAATTAGGGTAGGCCTGTAGAGCTCAGATGGTAAACTACTATAGTATATGCTAATATGGTTATTTTGTTGTGGGAAGATTGGTAAGGCAACTCTACAAGGGGAGAACCCTGTGACTAACTAGATTTTTATTTTAATGATTATGCACTAACGACCTAGATTAATTGAATTTTAATTGGTGTACATGAGATACTGAACATTATGGGTATGTTAATGTGGTTGTCTTATCAAAATAGGGATCACCATGGCAACTCCATGAGCATGAAATTCATGGTCGTAATTGCGTCTATTTATTCTTCTATCTGCATTACCTAATAGTGTGTTTGATCGACATCACATTACAAATAGCATAAGACAAAGAAAAAATAGAAGTGAGGACTGGAATGGTGTAGTACATCTCAGATCAATCACAACATGGAAGTGAAGAATTCAAGGTCAATGAAGAAGAGATATTAGTTGGCAAAGGGGGAGGAAGTCACTCTCCAGATTGGATAGATACGTTGAGAAGCCTAAAGGTTAAATTTAGGAGCTTCAAGGTAGATAATGAGGGGGTGGTAAGAACCCAAGAGAGGTAAGTTGAGATGAATGCATTCATTCTAAAAAATATTTTAGATTTGTAGAGGAAAAGGCAGTCTGAGATGAGGGCCAGCAATAAAGATAGGAGGAGTCCTCAAGGATCGGTGAAGTATACCAATGGGGAAAATGGTGGTGAGTCCAAGAAGAGGAATGGACTTGAAAGTGAGGAATCCATGAAGAGAGAATCTCCGTTGAGCACCCCAAGAGGAGGAACCAACATTGATGTGCATCATTCTAGAAGACAATCTAGTTCTGCTACTAGGAGGCACTATCATTACTCCCATCATCACCATAATCATTTAGGAAGAAAGGTGTTATCAAAAAATGTTCACCTAGCCATTTCTTACTAGGTGGGTCAAAATGCATGTAAGATTAATTTTACTGTTGTAAAATCGCTTTCACCATTGGAAATAATTCACTAAACCACTTTTCCTAAATTATTTCTCATTAAAATTCAAAAATCCCATGAGAATAATTTAATAAATCATTATTTATTTAATTTTCTCTAGAAATAATTATTAAATAATTATTTCTTAATTATTTTTGACTTAATCACCTTGGAATATTTAAATAAATCACTATTTATTTATTATTCCATATTTTCCTTATGAGATAATTATTAAACCAATATTTAATAATTTTTCTTTCTTAATTCTCACAAAGTGATTAATTAATCATTTTTATTTATTAATTACTTCAACCACTTTCTAAATAAAGATATTTGACAATTTTGAATATCGTTTCCCTCTCCAAAAAATATAATAAAGTATTCCCAATGGATAGATTTTGGTTTGGTTAATAATATTTTATTATTTTCTAATTCCTAATTTAGGTCAATACTTTGTTATAAATAGAGGGTTTTTCCATTCATTCTTCACTTTGATCATTCTCGTTGTCACCACTATCATCTCATGCCCTTTGAGCTCCCACCTAAGTTCAAACTATTTTTGTTTGTTTTATTCCCATTACAAGTTGAGAGAGATAAACATATCGTTGAAGCACAAAGAAATCAAAAGGACCCATCCCACGTAGGGGGATCCACAGAACCATGTTGTAAATAATCCTTACTAGGTGTTTTAATAAAATCATTATTCATTTGAAGTCCTCCATTAGGTTATTGCACTTTCATTTACTGTTGTTATATGTTTTGGGCTTGCATCATATATTTTCTTTCGGGGTTTTCTCACATTATATTGCAAATATTAAGCATAGAGGAAACCATTTTTTGTTGTTAGGGTCACTGGTCACCAGTGAATTAAGTGAATCATTTTTGGTACACTTACTAATAATTTTCATACTAATAAAACGAAAGGATTATATGTATTGTCATTTGAGATAACCTAAGGTCAATTAGTTATGCCAAAGCATCTATAGTGTTTTGTTGTTTTAAATGATTGGATGACCAGTGAACTATTTTATAAATAGGTTCTTTAAACTTAGACATATTTTTTATAAAATGAAAGGTTGTTCTTTTATTGCACATTATTAGTTTGATTTTAATGGGATGGAGAAGTAGAGTGTGAAGAGGTATAATTGATTTAATATTCAGACCGAGTATCTAACCATTTACAAGAATAAATTAAGGTGCTTTCTTAATTAACAAAATATAATCAAACTATTACAAAGATCTAGTGTAATTTATATTCAAAGAGGAATTTACAATAACAGATAGTTCTGTAAATTATTCTCTTATTTAAATTAAAACTTCACAGAGGATTCAAAATGAAATTGAAATTCAATTAAATTTTAAATCATATAAGTGCAAAAAGCTTAATTTATATGAATAAAACATAATGAATAGACAAGATGAAATACAACTCACTAAGAGATAGACCATATGAGGCAAATCCATAATCTTTTATTATTTTGAAAATGCTCCAGCTTAGTACAATTCTTCTTGATAACTTGTTCAAGGGTTCAACCCATAATAACTAAAAGGAGGAGTTATTTATACAAAAATTTACAAAATATCTACAATATGTTTGGAATAGAATACCAAAATAGTACAAAATTACAAAAATAGAACAATATAATAGAACCGAAAAACTGCTGAAGAGGTGGCTCTATCCTTTGGGAATCTATTGATGATCTACCCAGAAAACATTGATGGGTTGTTTTTCTATCAAAATGAGGAATTACTCAATTGTTTCACACAATTGATCCCATCTTTGTTCACTTGGGATTTCTAAATTTACCATCTTCTTGAATGTTTCATCCACCTCTGTATATCTTTCAAATTAGGCTTGGTGAGAAACAAGTTCTTGATTTCATGTAAGATGATTAAATCAAATTCCAAGGATTCTAGAAAATCCCTCCCAGTTATCTGTCCTTTAACTCCTACAAATTTGGCTATGTATATTGCAATAACATATAAATCCTTGCAATAATCATCTAATCTAATCAACTTATCATTCAAGCCTACTAAACCTAGAAATCCTTTCTAATTTAAAACATTAAATTTTGAATGAAATCTCTTGATAGAAATGTCCATGGTTTGACGCTTAGTTTCTAATTGATTGATCAATTTCCTTTTCTATAATACCTTTTTGATCTCCAAGATGGTATTTGTTCTATCAGAGATGTTTATTTCTTCTAATTCCTCTTTTCTCTTTGAATTTAAAACCTTGATCATATTTGTGGCTTCTGTTGGCTTAGCTTTCAAGGCTGCTTTTTGTTCTTCAATCACTGCTCTGCACCTAGTAATAAGTTCCTACTACTAAAAAATAATCTGTATGGATGGCCATACATCTATAATGGATTGACTAATTTTTGTTCAAATACTTTCCTTGGCATGAGCCAAAGTGTCTTCCATTAGAGACTCACTCTCCAACTCCTGGATTTCCAAGATCAATGATCACTGGTGGAGTCTCTTCTGTTGATGTGACCATGCTGACTTTAGGCTTCTTTTGCTGAAAAATGAATCCTTTCAGAACATCTTCAGTGGATGAAGTTTTCTCTCTAAGCCTTTTATGTTGCTTGCTCTAAGTAACTGGAGTCTATTCAGTGGGAGTAGTCACAACTTTCTCATCTTCTTCTTGAAGAGTTCCATCAATCCATGTTTCTTGATTCATAAAATTTTCAATTTCTGGCCTTGGAGTATGGTTATAAGGAATGATCTTGAAACTAAACCTTAAAGCATAAATGATGCCAAAAGGATCATAGGACTAGGTGAAACTAGGCTGGAGATTGATCTTCTTCAATAATGCATCTACCTCAACACCGACTGATCTGGTGTTGCAAATAAATGACCCAATATATGCTTTAAGCTTGAAATGAGACTGTCTTTTACTTGATACAAAATGTAGGTCATCCATTTGAATCATCTGCCTGATATATTCTAGAGAAAATATCCTCAAAGGAACATATTTGGGTAGCTTGTATGGTGAAAGCTCACAACCATATATTATTATCTGTGTAGTTCTGGTATAAATACCAGTCACCAGTTTTGGTTTGTCCACTTAAGTGTAGGATCCTTTTCATTTCATTCCAAATCCTAGGCTCTATCTGACTGTTAAGGAGTTGTACCACTGGATGTATAAATTCATCCACAAATCTACAAATGATGAGGTGGTAGAAGTTGCCCTGACCATTTCTGTTCAGTGAATCACTGATTAATTCACTCCTTGTTCATCATGCTTGCTAAGTTTGATAGGTAACTAATCACCCTGTTGGAAAAGAAGCATGTAGACAATTATAGAGTTGTAACTGAAAACTCATTGCACAATGAAGTTCATGAATTGTTCATGTATATTATCAGCCAAGAATTGGTTGTAATTATACATGAATTCAGGTTGTTTCTCTTTATTAAAGATGGATAATAAGCCAAGGATAACCTCATCAACAAACTGGTCATCAGGGTATCCTAACAAATAGGAAAGCAAGGAAATGCAATGTCTAGAGGCCTTAGGAAACATGGAAGATGAATAAGGTGGATTTATTTTCAGAAATTCTGCATCCTTAGGCAAAAATATTTTGAATATTTAGTCTCTCTGTGGGAAGGATAACTTATGGTACAAATCCATAAGTGTTGCTGGTGAAAATTGAGTCAAAGAGTCAATTTGACGAATTAAGATAATTTCATCTATGGTTTGAGAAGAAATGGTTATCATAATGTCTCCATTCTGAGCCATGAATTCCCTTTTCACAGGATCATACTTGGCTTGACACTAGGTAATAAGGCCAATGAATTCATGTGTATTTGGGAAACTAAAAGGTAACAGGGACTCCCAAAAACTAATTGGATCTTGCTGGTCGAGATAATTCTGTTTAAGCCATAATTGTAGTTCATAAAAATCAAACTCACACTTGGCTTCTACAACTTTGAATAGTGAATCGACAATTGGGATGTGGTAAAGGTCAAGCTGGGTTGGGGTAATAGTACTTTCCTCTATGGTTATGCTTCTTGGTTTTTTCTTTTGGGGCCATGGTGGCATACAGGAAGAAAAATGGTTATAAGTGACAGACTGAGAAAAAGTAAAGAAGCTTTGCAACAATGTAAACCTACAAACAATTGAAAATAATGAGAATAAAATGACAAAAAGACTGATTTTGTTTTATTTATAAGATGCGGAAGGGGTAACGGTTTTGTCGATAACCGTAGCAGCTTTAAATGCAAGGGAGCAAGACTACAATGGATGGATACAACGTGTATGCCAAACGTGGCAATAAGTGTGTAAGGAGGTAACAGATGGGAGGAATATGTAACAAACATGTGAGTTGTCTGCTCGGGATTAGTGGAAGGATAACGACTTTTTGGTGGGGTGAAAGAGCCATTGGCGGAGGAAACCGTGAGTGGTTTGTAGGGGGTGGGGGTAGTGAGTCGTTTATGGTTTGGAGTGGAGGGGGTTCGGAGTGATGTGGTGGTGACATGTAAGGTCAGGGCATCCTCCATGGAAATCACTTTGCAAAACCCCTACCACGTTAATGAGAAACGGTGGACGGGGGTGCGAAATCTCTCCCTGCTGTTGATCTGGGGGGGAGTAGATCAACCATCGGATCATGAATTCTTTTTACGAAAGTCGACAGGACCTTTTTGTTGTTTATGATTTGTGTCAAATCAATCTTGTGCATTATAATATAATTGAAATGCCAAAGTTTATAATCAAAGAATTATTCCTGATTAAGTAATTAATCATAGGTTCACACAATTTTGACATTTTTCTAATGTGGCGCATTTGGACTTGCATCCTTTGCATTTATTTTTGTATAAAAATGAAGTCTTTGTTTTCTTTTTCTTCCCTAACATTTTTTTTTTGTTTTTCCTTCTTTATTTAGGGCAACAAACTCCTATCATTGTATTGATATGGATGCCTATAAAATATCAAATTGTCCTAACATTTTATTTTTTCTTTCTTTTTCATCCATATCCTAACTTATCATTTTAAGATTATTTTTTGACTAATATACTAACTTATCAAAACCAAATTATGTTACAACAATATGCATGAGGAGTTTATGAAATCTGAGCTAGTCACATTTGATGGGGATATGGAGGAAGAGGATATAAAATCTTGGTTGTTGGGCATGAAGAAGTTTTTAAGAATACATAACTATTCTTAAAATATGAAATCTAAATTTTCCACTTACAACTTGAAGGGAGAAGAAAATATATGGTGGAAAGATCTAAAGAATGATAAGGGGATTGTTGAGAGGGAGTTGACTTGGATGGAATTTGAAAATACCTTCAAAGAGTAGTATTTGTTTGAATGCTATTATGATGGTAAAGCAAAGGCGTTCTATGAACTCAAGATGGGGTAATTATTAGATGAGGAATATGTCACCAAGTTCCTAGGGATTGCGGTATGTACCATATATCAAGGATGAGAAAGCCAAGATTTAAATTTTGATCAGTGGGTTGCATATGGAATTCAAAAATAAAATTGAGTTGCTGAAACCACTGACCTTGAAGGATTCCATCGAAAAACTAAAGCACTATTATGAGAAAGAAAAACATAGGCCAGATATCAAGAGAAACTTGCAGGCAAGGAACAACATAGAAAATAAGAGAAATTGGCCTAAAAGAAACTCATAAAAGAGGGATGGTAAGCAACCAATCCCTATAAACCAATTTCAACAGAAATATATTGTTGTTGTTAAAAAAAATGTGTAATAGCCAACAGTGGAGCAAACCAAGTTCAAGGGACCAGATCCATTAAAATATTGGATTTGTGGTGAAAACCATAGGAAAAGGGATTGTACACATCAGTAAAATGTGTGACCAAATATCTATAGTGCTCAAGAGGCTTGCATAGTAGGTGATGTAGCTTAGAATGTACCGAGAATTCATGCAATATTGGAAAACCACCAAGCAAATAACCAGGCATCCATCATTAATATGGAAAGTAAGCTACATGATCAAGTTATTTCCATTTTAATTAATATGGGTTCTAATTATAGTTATGTTAGTCCAGATCTTGTTGATAAATGCAATTTAGTCAGGGAATCATGAAGAACCATGGCTATTTCAATTAGCAACTGGAACAAAAAGGAAAACCATTCATCGGGTAAGGCCATGTGTGTTTGAGCTCAATATCACACCTATGAAAGCTCACTTAAATTTATTTCCATTGGGTGCATATGATGTACTATTGGGCATGGACTGGTTGTCTTTACATCAAACTAAGATGGACTGTTTTAAGAAAGAGATTGACTACTTATATTAGCAAGGATTTTGTAGAGCTTTGCAAGGAAAAATAAAGCCTACATCAATAAGGTTGATCACTACTATGCAAGACAAACACAACAGTAGAAAAGGATGCACTTTGTTTGCGGCGGATATTTCTATCAATGAGAAAGCTGATAGAGACAGAGCTACTGATGAAAAGGAACTGTTGAAGAGGTACCCTATTTTGTAGCAATATGAAAATGTATTTATAGGGGAGGTACCTAGATTACCACCCCAAAAAGAAAGATATTTCTCTATTGATTTGGTACCTGGAGTAGCACCAACATCTAAGACTCCATAAAAGATGAGTACTCCTGCATTGGTGGAGTTAAAGTTGTAACTAAAGGAAATGCTTTACAAGGTTTACATAAGGCTAAGTGTGTCTCCATGGGGATCACCTGTAATATTTGTGAAGAAGGATAAAACCCTTAGATTGTGCATTGAATATAGAAAACTAAAGAAGGTAACCATAAAGAATAACTACCCATTTCCAATAATTGATGATCTTTTTGATCAACTACGGGGAGTAGAAGTCTTCTCTAATATTTACTTGAGGTCAAGATACCATCAAGTAAGGATCAGGGAGGATGATATTCATAAAAATGTCTTTAGGACAAGGTATGGTCAAGATGATTTTGTGGTGGTACCCACAATGAGTTTATGGTGGTACCCTTTGGGCTTACCAATGCTCTTGCCATATTCATGTGCTTAATGAATAGTGTGTTGTGTTCCTATTTGGAAAAGTTTTTTATTTTATTTGTGAATGACATATTGGTGTATTCCAAGAAAAAGGAAGAGTGTGTGAATCATATGGATATAGTACTAAAATTACTAAGGGATCACAAACTCTATGCAAATCTTAACAAATGTGACTTTTTTTAGTCACATATATATTATTTGGGACATGTTGTCTCTAGAGAAGGGATATCAGTCAACCCAATAAAGATCAAGGCTATAATGGAATGGTCAAAACCAAGGAATGTGAATGAGATCAATTCATTCATGGGATTAGGGTCTAGCAGGTTATTATATGAGATTTATCAAAAAATTCTCCAAGATAGGTTACCCTATCACAACCTTACAGAGAAAATGGATAGAAATTTGAGTTGACAGCCTAGTGTGTAGCAAGCTCTAAGAAGCTGAAGCAATTGCTCACCAAGGCACCAGTTTTTAGGATTGCATACCCTGATAAGGATTTCATGGTATGCATGGATGCTAGTAAGGAAGGGCTCAGTGGATTCTTCATGCAGGGAGGATAGTTAATGTGTTATGAGTCAAGAAAAATAATTGAACATGAGGTGAATTATCTAACTCATGACATAGAGTTAGCTACCATCATTCATGCACTAAAGATGTGGATGCATTACCTTCTTGGTAGAAAATTCATACTTATGACATACCAAGGCAGGCTCAAGTATTTGTTTGAGCAGCCCAAGTTGAATTCTAGGCAAGCCCGATGGTTAACTACACTCAGTGAATTTAGTTTTGAAGTTAAGTACATTAAGGGAAAAGAAAATAATGCTTTTGATACTATTAACAAGTGAATTTAGGTGAGTCAAGTGGCAGTTGTGATTTCATATAAAATAAAATTGGACAGTGTGATGAAAAATACTGACAATAGAGAGAAACATTGCTACAAAGTGCTGAGGGTGAGGAATATCACCTCACTAATGATGGCCTAATCAGATTTAAAAATAGAATTTATGTGCCATACAATGAGGAATTTAAAAGGATGATAATAAAAGGGTTCCATGCTAAATCTTATTTAGGCCATCTCAAGTGATCAAAAGGAACTCACAACCATTAAAAAGTTTTATTATTGGCCGAATATGAGAAACGAAGTGGCTGATTTTGTAGAAAAATGCATGGAATGCTGGCACGTGAAGGTGTAATGAAAGAATCTAGTTGGTTTGTTACATCCCATTCCCATTTTGGAATGGAAGAGGGAGGTGATTTCCATGGATTTCATTATAGGGTTTCCTAAAACATCTAGGCCGCATGATGAAATCATGGTAGTGATTGATAAGCTGAACAATGTAGCTCACTTTTTAGCAGTCAAGTCCACTAATTCTACTAGTGAAGTAGCACAAATATTCATAAAGGAGATTGTGAGGCTACATGGTATTCATAAGAAAATTATATCAGGCAGAGATGTCGAGTTTACTTCACGGTTTTGGAATAAACTATTTTCATGTTTTGGGACAGAGTTGGAAATTATCACAACATATCACCCATAGATGGATGAAAAAATCAAGAGGAAAAATAGGATCCTTGAAGACATGTTGCGGATGTATGTAATTCATCAGCCAAAGAAGTGGGAAGAATAACTTCCACTGGTAGAGTTTTATTACAACACTGGAATCTAAGAATTCATAAATATGAGCCCATTTGAAGCATTGTATGGTAGGAGTTGCAAGAGTCCTATCAGTTGGAGTGATCTAGTGAATACGGTCCTTGTTGGTCTTGATATTCTCAAGGAAATGGAACAACATGTTTAGCACATCAAATAGGATTTGAAAGCGGCACATGATATATAGAAAAGTTATGAAAACCAACATAAGGTGCATAACGAGTTCCAATTTGGGGAACATTTATATCTAAGAGTTAAGCCCAAGAAAAGTTTCTTAAGGATTAGATCGTGTTCCAAGTTGGCACCATGGTATTATGGGCCTTTTGAAATCCTTGAGAGGGTTAGGCTAGTAGCCTATAGGCTGGATTTACCTCCTTCAGTTAAAGTTCATGATGTTTTCCATGTCTCTTTGCTTAAAAGGTATGTGCGGGATTGTAATAATTTGATTGATTGTTTTTTGCTATAGGTGGAACCGGAGGGAGAATTCCATCTAGATCCATTGTGCATTCTAGACCAAAGGAATCTCATACTCCAAAATCAAGCCATAGAGCAAGTTGAGGTGCATTGGAAGCACTTTGGGGTAGAGGAAGCCAGAGGGGAAATGGTTTATACCATGTAGAAAATCCTATAGATTCACAATCTCATGCAATGTACTAAAGCACCGAACAATAATCTACTTCTACTTTCAACTAGAGGAAGCCAATAGATCAATGAAAACAATATGAAAAAGAAGAATTTAAATCAATGGCACATAACAAAAGATGTATCTGGGTAAATCCACTGCTCGAAACCCCGCTATCTGTATTGAATATATCAGAAATATGAGTGAAGATACAAAGCTTGTTCTCACTAGAATAATTCTGCACAAGTATGCTCAACTCTCTCAGCTCACAAACTAGATCAAACCAAATCCTTAGCTTATTTTGTAGCTCTCCAAGCCCCTAATATTTTGTGTAATTCCTAGGATAAATAGCCCGTATTTAAAGGGAATTCATGCTTCCAAAACTATGCAATCCAAACATAGGATCAATCTCTGATGCATGCATGATATTTACACTCCAGTAAATAATACAACTAATAGTACATTGTCCATGTACTCTAGTCTCAACTGGGTCTTTCTCTGAACTGGCATGCATGAGTTTTTCATGAGGGAATCTTTAGTTAAATGGAGTAACACTAGTGGATGCACTAGTGCACCAACTAACTGTTAGTCCTCTGTTAGTTCCAAAAACAATTTAGAACTAATTTAACTTAACTTAACTCAGTAAGCTAAGTGATCTAATTTTCAACTCAATTTAAACTCATACTAGACCCCTACAATTTAGGGAGAACATATATATGAGTTAAGAAATACTTCCAACTCGAAATTCATAAGCTAATTAAGTTAATCAAACTTAATTAAGTATTAACAAGTTTCTATGAGAATATAATTCTATTTTAATTCATAGTTTAATTCAAGGACAAATTAAACTGGAATTTCTTGTTTCCATTTCTCAACATGCCATGAAAGATAAATACCCATTATTATTTGTTGGTTGAAACAAATGTGTATAAGTATATATTTGTAAATACTATATAGAGTTTTGTATATAAAACTCCATAAAACAGTATGTGTTTGCATTTTATTTCTGGTGTTGCATATGAGCAAGAACACCAAGGGTAGTGCTCCCTCAAGGGGGAGGGGTTTGTGACAACCCCAACCATGAGTCTCTTGTAAATGCATTGTAAAAAATTTAAAGGTATGATTCAGTCAAGGGAGATGAATTCCAGAGTTGAGAGGAGGTTTTTTGTGTGGGATGTTAGTAATTTTCTTGTGCAGAAAGTTGAATTATTTTGGGGACTACCATTAAAGGGTTGGTTGGTGAGCCTTAATGGACTAGCTAGGAAATTAATTTGGGCTATAAGGAAGTATGAATTCCATGCTTCCTTGTGAAACATTTAGAAGGAAAAGAGAACTGAATTAATGAATTTGACTATGCTGGTAGCAAGGACAAAAATTTGATCCCAACGCATGAGGAAAGACAACAAAGAAAGGAGAAGGGGTTCAATCTGATGGGGGGGGTGATCCGAGTTGAATCAACTTCCAAATTTAACCAAGCTCTTTTGTTTCCATGGTGTAATTATAATTTGATTTTATAAGAGCATAAATGAACATATATGCATGCTTAATCAAATGGAAACATAATGACGATCCACAAATCATAATCAAGAGACATTGATAACGAAGTTCGTCCATTGTCGACTATGTATCTGGGCCCGGTGTCAAGAGGGTATTGGCCGCTTCATTCAGTGCTGGAAATGGTGAAGATGTACATGAAATATGTTTTATGTCATACAATGACAATTGCCCTCTACATGAGTGGTAAAGTCTCTCCAGGAGACGTTCTGCTATAGGAACTATCACTCACAATAGACCTATCAACATGACATCATCTTACACATGGTGACAATGAGTATGCTGCCATCATAGCGTCAAAGAATTCTCAACCAAAACAATGATGGTGACAATCAGTATCCCGCCATCATGGAAACAAAGGGATCACAATCAAAACATACATAACAATCCATGATGAATACATCTCACATGACATAGACACAAAGATTTTGCATCTCAAGAAAAAATTGAAACAACATAGTACATATCACAGCAAATGATCAAATAAGTACATGAAAACTACACTTAACATACCTCAACTTTGATGCTAGTTGAATAATAGAATACTCGGCTGTTGGATCTGAATGCACCATCGAAATCATGCTATCGAATGACATAGAATTGACTGTCCATGCTTTGAAATCTGACACCGTCGCTCCAATATATAAAATGACAGAAAAATAGAAGTCTCAGCTACAAACACTGACTACCCCACTAAATTTGTGTCGTCGAGAGGTGTAAAATTGACTATCCATTTGTCGAATTCTGACAACGACAAAATCTGGGCCTATAGGAATCTTTTAGATTCCCCCGTGAACCTCCAAATATTCCCTCCTCTAGGTTGACTGGAGATCTACAACTCAAATTGTAAAACTGATCTCGTCACTGAGATCCTTGCAAAAGTTTGAGAAGAATGAGTATAAAGTTGGCTGCATTATGAATCTAGGAAATTTCAGCCTCCAAGGAATCTAGAAGATTCCCTCAAGATTCTAAAGATTCTCTTGTGCTGGGAATCTTTAAATCTGCTACTCAAAAGGTGAATCCGACCTTGCCATTGCGTTCCCTGTGAAAATATGAGAAAAATGACTGTAAACTTGATTACATTCTAATCAAATGAAATTTTACCTCCCAAGGAATCTTCGGAATCAAAAGAATATTCGTCTGAGAATCTGTCTCGCAATATGTGCCATCATTCTGCCTCCTAGAACTGCGTCAAGGTTCCGCACTACTCAAAGTCCCAAATTAGGGTTTTGCTGCCTTGTGATTAAAATATTATTATTTTGGTTTTCGCATCGGCTCCTCCCCATGCATCTACGAAATGTTGGGTTTAAGTAGCAGATGGGCAGCAGACTTTACAAATCCACCACCCATGGCATGTTGGTTAAGGTGGACGAATGGAGGTGGAGAGGTCAAGGGATCAAATCCCGCCCCTTCCCAATTTGGTGCACATTTTCTATTTTATTACGTGTCAGTTTGTTTGGTGGCGTAACATTTTGGCACGTTGTGGTTTTGTTTGGGCATTGTTTGTTATAACGTGCATTGGTGCAGGTGCCTGAGTGGCGAGCCAACTGTTCCAGCTGGGCGACTTCAAACCCCACCACCCATGGAGTAACAAGTTTCGTATAGAGGGGTCGATCCCGTTGGTGGCAACCCGCCTACCCCAGTTTTTTTTATATAGTATGTGCTTGTGGTTAGTTGAGGGGTGGCGGGGTTTGACCGCCCACCACCCCGTGGTTTGGTTGGAGGTTGGAGGGTCTAGCGGGGTCATGGACACCGACCCTTTTTCTTATGTTTTAATATATGCCCAATGGGGGGGGGGG
>APFE030929035.1:99462-110632 GCA_000404065.3 Pinus taeda | reverse complement strand
TTTTTTAATTTTTCGTTTTATTAAAAAAATATTGATTATTTTTAATTTTAATGAAAATAAGGGTAATTGGGAAAATTAACCATCCAACATATTCAGTTGCTTTCGGGAGCTAGGTTTCATGCCCGGATGTTGGTCAAATTGTAGGACACTTAAACCTGGCCCACTACCAAACTTTAACCGCAACTTTGACTGGATATATCTCCTCCATACGATCTTGGATTTGAGTGTCGTTCGCACTATTGGAATCAGGGAAACGAGCACTTCAATCTGGTGCTGGTTTGAGAGCAATATAACCACTTCAAATTTTGACCATTTCTGAGTCCTCTTGGACTTCTTCATGTGTTTGGAGCGACCCAGATCAATCCTCCCCACTAAGGAGCTTTTGGTCTTCCAAAAGCATGAAAATAATCTGCAACCTCTTTGTACATTGTCCTCACCACAAGTGTCTGATAAGTCACCCTTCCTTCTCCTTCACCTTTGTCCTTTAGAGCCATAAGCGATGAGCCAACATCTGCATCCCCTACAACACTATAGTACATTGTTTTGCAAATTACATTCTTGATTTACAAGACCAACTAATGAACCAAGAATTCCATACTTGCCATGAGTTTATAACACATACTTTGTGGTCAAGTTTACATCAAAATTGAAATAATACCCCAGCTATCAAACACACAAGGCCAAGACATCATTGTTGCTTAACAAGTGATGGAAAACACATAATCACTTTTACATTTTAAATTGCAACAAATGATTTACAAAAACACAACAATGACAAGATAACATATCTAGAAACCATTTTTCACTTATCAATGTGAATGGGGCATCCCCTTGTGGTGGTTTTGCTTTTCGAACGACTTTTTCAACTGGTTCATGCACTGATGCTTTGTCTTTAAGTAGCTACCCTGGATAGAGCCTCCAACATGTGGCTGTTTGATGGACACCTTTGTCAGAGTGATTGCAATAAGTCTTCTTCCTCCAAATCTGTTTAACCTGCTTCTTTCTCTACTATGGAGAAGGCATTTCATGCCTCATCCTCTTTCATGTTGTCATTCTCTTCCAGCACTCATCAAATACATGGTTATGTAAACCACTAAAAGTACACGTTTTTTGATTCCATGATTTACGTTCATCATTAACAACATGATTGTAATTGAAATGAACATTCGAATATTGAGACTTGTTATACCTTTCATTGTTGCCTCTGGTGTAATTATGGCGATGAGAGCTTGCCTCAACTCTTTCCCTGCAATTGGCAATGTCATGGGATGATGGTGATGTGTTCCCATCATTCTCTTTCCTTGATGATTTTAACAACGTCTCGGAAGCATCTAATACCCTTGAGAATTCTTCTTCGGTGTATCCCAGTCGTACGAATTGAGGTCTCTACACAACCTCCAATGGCTTCTCTGTACAACCTCCAATGGCTGATTAATGCCTTGGTGATTAATGCCAAGTCCTCCTCCTTTATACCCCATCTTGGTAAGGAGTCTCATGCCAGTTCCTGGAATCGACACCTCTACATTTCCAACATAAATAGTGTCATGTGAAGATGAAATTGAAGAAAAATCGCAATTTTTTACCTCAATTTTCGATTTGGAAATAGGTGATGAGGGCTTCTTTAAGCCTTCATTGCACTTCAACTCCTCCAAGGCCTCTGTTGTGTCTTATAGCTGAAGCTGCAATCTGTATTTCTCCTCTTTCTCTTCTCATAGAAGCATCTTCAATTCAATGTTATCTACTTGAAGACTCTGGTTCTTGTGCTTCAGTTCTTCCAGGGCCTCTTTTGTGGCTTGCAAGTGAAGCTGCAATCGTTGCTTTTCCTCCGTCTCTTCTTGTAGAGATTCATACATTATGCCCATCTTTTTGGACTCTCTCAACATGGCCTCATACATCTCTTTGTCATCCTCCATTGTTGCATGTTCCATTGTTCATGCTTGCAATTCACATCCATGCAAAGACTGCGCTAATACCAAACTTGATCCAAGTTGAATCAACTTCCGGATTTAACCAAGATCTTTTGCTTCCGTGATGTAGTTACAATTGCATTTTATAAGAGCATAAATGAACATATATGCATTCTTAAGCAAATGGAAACATAATGACGATCAACAAATCATAAACAAGAGACATTAATAACAAAGTTCTTCCAGTATGGAATACATCTTCGGGCCCAGTGTAAAGACAGCGTTGGCTGCTTCATTCAATGATTGAAATGGTGAAGATGTACATGAACTATGTTTTTTGTCATACAAGGACTGGTGAAGATGTACACGAACTATGTTTTTTATCATACAAGGACATGTGCCCTCTACCTGAGTGGTAAAGTCTCTCCATGAGAGGTTCTGCTACAAGAACTATCACTCACAATAAACCTCCTATCAGCATGACATCATCTTACACATGGTGACAGTGAGTATCCCGCCATCATGGCATCAAAGGGATCTCAACCAAAACACCCATGGTGAAAATGATTATCCTTCCATCATGGAAACAAAGGGATCACAATTAAAACATACATAAAAATCCATGATGAATACATCTCACATGAAGTAGACACAAATATTTTGCATCTTACATCAAGCAAGAATCGAAACAACATAGTCCATCTCACAACAAATGATCAAAAAAGTACATGACAACAACACTTAACATACCTCAACTCTGATGCTAGTTGAATAATAGAATACTCAACTGTTGGATCTGAATGCATCATCGAAATCATGGCGTCAAATGACATAGAATCAACTATCCATGCTTTGAAATCTGACACCGTCCCTCCAATCTGGAAAATGACCGAAAAATAGAAGTCTCAGCTACAAAACGTGAATACCCCACTAAATTTTTGTCATCGAGAGGTGTAAAATTGACTATCCATTTTTCGAATTCTGACACCGACAAAAACTGGGCCTATTGGAATCCTTTAGATTCCCCCGTGATTCTCCAAATATTCCCTCCTCTAGGTTAACTAGAGATCTACAACTCAAATCAGAAAACTGATCTCACCATTGAGATCTTGGCGAAATTATGAGAAGAATGAGTATAAAGTTGGTTGCATTCTGGATTTGGGAAATTTCAGCCTCTAAGGAATCTAGAAGATTCCCTCAAGATTCTCAAAGATTCTCTTCTACTGGGAATCTTAAAATCTGCTGCTCAAAAGGTGAATCCTACCTCACCAGTCCATTCCCTATAAAAATATGAGAAAAATGACTATAAACTTGATTACATTCTGATCAAATGAAATTTTACCTCCCAAGGAATCTTCGGCATCAAAAGAATATTACTCTGAGAATTTGCCTCGAAATGTATGCCATCGTACTATCTCCTAGAGCTGCGTCATGGTTCTGCACTACTCAAAGTCCTGGAATTAGGGTTTTGCTACCCTGCAATTAAAATATTATTATTTTGGTTTCCGTGCCAGCTCCTCCCCATGCATCTACAGAATGTTGGGCTTAAGTAGCAAATGGGCGTCAGACTTTATAAAGACACCACTCGTGGCGCATTGGTTGAGGTGGACAAATGGAGGTGGAGAGGTTGGGGGATCAAATCCAACCCATCCCCAACTTGGTGTGTAGTTTTGATTTTATTACTCGTCAGTTTGTTTGGTGGCATAACGTTTTAGCGTGTTGTGGTTTTGTTTGGGCGTTGTTTGTTATAACGTGCATTGGTGTCAGTGTCTGAGTAGTGGACCAACCATTCTAGTCGGAAGGGTTCAAACCCCACCACCCACAGAGTAACAAGTGTCAAATGGAGGGGCTTCGTCCGTCGGTGCCGATCCGCCCACCCCGGTTTGTTTATAAAGTATGTGCTTGCGGTTAGTTGAGAGGTGTTGAGGTTTGACCGCCTACCACCCCATGGTTTGGTTAGAGGTTGGAGGGTCCAACAGGGTCATGGCCACCAACCCTTTTTTTTATGTTTTAATATATGCCCAATGGGGGGGGTGGCAGGGGTCATGGCCCACCACCTCATTATATACTTCTTCTATTTTTTATTTTTTGTTTTATTAAAAAATACTAATTATTTATAATTTTTAACGAAAATAAGGGTCATTGGGCAAATTAATCATCCAACAAATTCTCCCACTTTTAGGAGCTAGGTTTCATGCCCTGGTGTCAGTCAAATTGTAGGACACTTAAACCTAGCCCACTGCCCAACTTTGATCGCAACTTTGACTGGCTCTATCTCCTCCATATGGGATTTGAGTGTCATTCACACTGTTGGAATCAGGGTGATGGGCACTTCGATCTGGTGTTTGTTCGAGAGCAATCTGACCAATTTGAATTTAACCATTTTTTAGCCCTCTTGGACTTTTGAATGTGTCTAGAGCCACCTAGATCAAGGGGCATGCTAACTATCATTCGTCAAAGAGATACATCACACTCACTCACTCACTTAGTCATAGTGGATTCAATATTCAACAATAATCGAGAAAAAGGGTGTTGAACTGATTCGGTTGGAAAGTTCAGTATTCAGGTGGGTTCTCCTTGGTGAGGAACAATGCCTCTCGATTCCTTCTAAATCTAGAGTGTGGACATGGTTTTCTCTGGATTCCCTCAAGTGGTGTGAGTGGAGGATTGTGTCCTTGGAATCTGTTGAGGCCTTGAAAAGCGTTGCATCAACATGGGGGAAACAACCTGGTTCGGACCTTAAGGCAACTCCTTTTCTTAAGCAAAGTCTTTCGGTAGAAATCACATAAGAGAAATTTTTGGCCAAGGCATTTCGAACCAGTAAGTGTGGTTCATCATCAGGACTAGACGAAGAGGTAGACCATGGTAAAGGCTTAAATAGAGAGCAATGTAGAGACATAATTTCAAGTAATGGCTATATTTGAACAATAATATTTAAATTATTAATATATTAAGTGATATTAGTTTATTGCTTTATTAAAAAATATTAATAAGTAACTGCTATATTAAACAACTAGTTTTTGAGAAATAATATTTGAATTAATTTATTTAAAAAAAACTTAGAAAAAGCTAAGTCAAAAATGATAAAAACGAGTCAAGATCTTAATCGAGACAAGATCATTTGATAAATAATTAATGGAAAAATAACATAAAAATATAGTTAAAAGAAATATATAAATAAATAAAAATAGAAATAGAAACACACACACACACACACACACATATATCCAAAGAAAAGTAATCAATAAATAAAATGGGGTCAACAATAAAATATGGGGCTTAGGCCCATTAAAAAAAAAGGGAGTTAAGAACAAATAGGATAATAAAATACATAAAAAACGCAAAGGATCAAGAAAATAAACTCTAATGAAGAATAAATCAACACCAAATACTATAAAAAGGACGCCAATACCTACATAGATAAACAAACAAAATAAATCCCAAAAAGAAGCCTAAAAACTAGGAGGACAGGACATGGACCCAACTTCTACTAATATTCCAACCATCATCTCTATTCAAATTATTGGGTCTGTTTTCAATTTCTAGGGCCTCCCTCAATTTACAATGATGGAAATGACTAACCCTAGCAACGACTTGGGCCTCCTCAATGCAAATGTGATGCTTAGATTTATCTGCATGCTCCACCAAAGCAGAGGAGTAGGTCCTGCCATGCTTGATGTCAATAGCATGCTCACGAATCCTTTGATTAATTGAGCAACCAGTCTAACCAATGTAGGGAGTCCCACAAGAGCATGGGATAACATAAACACCCTTCATCTTCTTGGGGTCCACTAGGTCTTTTACATATCTAAGGGGAGTTCTAGATGGCATTTAAAGGCCTAAAGGTTGAAGCCACCTTATTCTTCCTTAGGATCCTCGCAATCTTATCAATGGTCCCTTGGATAAAAGGAAGATGAACACCAGGAAAATGATCCTTGGTATATTTCTTAGCATTAGGACCTTTTTCATCTTTGAGGAAAGCCTTTGTACATTGGTGTCTATTATACCCATTATTAAATAAAACACGTAGGAGATGTTCTTTCTCTTCATTGAGATGGTTCTCATCAAAAACTCTTAAATCTTTAGTCACTAAGGTGTTCAGAACACCAAGCTTTTGAGCTAGGAAATGATGAGAATTAGCATGAAGATATTGTTTCATATGAGCTTTCTTACAAAAATAATGATGAGAGAAAAAGCCATCATCATTCCTTGAGAGGAGGACATCAGGGAAGGGCAGACTACCATTACATTCAAATTCCATGGTGAACTTTATAGAACTAGATTGATTGTTAAGATGGAGGAAAAACAATTCCAACTTTTCTTTACCATGGGACTAGATGACACAAGTGTCATCTACAAACCTCTTCCACATCTTAGGCAGAAGACGAGAAGAAGCTAGGCCTTTGATTCAAAATCCTCCATGAATAGATTAGCTACCACAGGGGAGAGGGGGGAACCCATGGCGACACCGCAAGTTTGCTCATAGAATTCCCCATCAAATGAAAATAAAGCAGAAGTAAGACAAATACCAACTAAACAAGATCTGTGATGTGCTTGATGACTTTGATGGCCTCGTTGATAGGGATATTAGCGTAGAGGGAGACCATATCGAAGCTCACAAGCTTGTCATCTGGATCAAGCTTGAAACACTTTAACTCATTAAAAAAAGATGCAGAGTCCTTGACGAAGGATTTTGTATGGCTAACAAGGGACTTAAGCTTCTGGGCTAAATATTTAGCTTGAAGATAAGAGGGCCAACTTATCTTCTTGCTTAATATTTAGCCCAAAAGATTAAGCCCCTTGTTGGCCATATAAAATCCTTCGTCAAGGACTCTACATATTTTGTTAATGAGTTAAAGAGTTTCAAGCTTGATCCAAATGAAAAGCTTATGAGTTTTGATGTCGTCTCCCTCTACACTAATATCCCTATCAATGAGGCCATAAAAGTCATCAAGCACATCATAGATCTTGACACGGGTTATTTAGTTGGTATTTGTCTTACTTCTACTTTCTTTTCATTCGATGGGGAATTCTATGAGAAAACTTGCGGTGTCACCATGGGTTACCCCCTCTCCCTTGTGGTAGCTAATCTATTCATGGAGGATTTTGAATCAAAGGCCTCAGCTTCTTCTCGTCTTCTACCTAAGATGTGGAAGAGGCTTGTGGATGAAACTTATTTCATTTGGTCCCATGGTAAAGAAATGTTGGAACTATTTTTCCTCCATCTTAACAATCAATCTAGTTCTATAAAGTTCACCATGGAATTTGAATGTAATGGTAGTCTGCCCTTCCTTGATGTCCTCCTCTCAAGGAATGATGATGAATATTTCTCTCATCAGGTTTTTCGTAAGAAAACTCATACAGAACGATATCTTCATGCTAATTCTCATCATTTCCCAGCTCAAAAGCTTGGTGTTCTCAACACCTTAGCGACTAGAGCTTTAAGATTTATTTGAGTTCAAGCTTCTGTGATCCATATCATAACGTATAAAGAATTGTTTTTGGAAGAAATCACATTGAAGATTTCGGTTGACGCATTTTGAACCAACAAGTGTGGTTCATCTTCAGGACATGATGAAGAAACAAATCTAGGAAGAGGGTTAAATAGGAAGACAGATCAACCTAACAGCTAGAAGAAAATAACTAGTTTGACTATGGGATGGAGAGGGGACAGATTTGTAATTTTTAATAATAACGGTTATATATGATAAAATTCAATTCATATTAATTAATTAATTTAATTATTTTATTTATTATATTATCTTAACGGTTATATCTTAATATATATATATATATAGTATATATATATATAAAAAATATACTATATATATATAATAATAATATATATATATATATCTATATATATAGTATATATTATATATATATATATATATTATATATATATATATAGATATTTATATATATATGATTCTATTATTATAATATCTTATATAATATATATATATATATATAATAAAAATATATTTTCCCCCTTTATAAAAATATATATATATATATATATATTATATATAAATACAAAGGATTAATAAACATCTATTCATACCCGGATGAATGTGGTTAAAGGCGCATTAATGCGGATTAGACAGTGGGACGGTAGGTGGCTTAGCCACATGGCCACACGCGTTCCCACCTGATATGATTTATGGTGAGCCACCGTCAACCTGCAGGTGCCATTACTCTGGTGCATAGGTCAAGGACTCCTTTTCAAGTTTAAGTCCATGGCTTCGACAAGCTTGCATACCTCTGCCCCACCCCCTTTAAATTGCTCCTGCCTCCCTGATGTTGTGGAGCCGAGCTCACGCACAACAACAGGGAGGCGCTGTCGACTCCTGACCTGTATAGATTTGGGGGATGGAATCCATTTTTCCTAGAATGTTCTCTGCACTCTGCAAACTAAAGCCTCAGTTCTAGTCTCTGTCTCTCGCCTGAATCACCCTGTGAATTCCCACGCTGAGTCTGCCTCTTCCTTTACGCACACTGTTAGCACCTTCATCATTTCAGCCCACACCAGTTAGCTTCACCCCACCTGTAGGACCGTGCCTCGACTCCACCACCGAAAGCATTACAGGCAGGGCAGCAGTTGAGGTAGAGCCATTCACCCCCCCTCTCTGTCCCCCTCTGAACCGATGACCCCTTCATCCTCCCCTTCCTCCACCCCATCCATAACCCAATTCTCCGGCAGATATCACACCACCCACAATTGAAGAGGCCGAGTCCAACCCATCGAAGCTTGGCGTGTTAATGCTGCATCCCAGATGCTCAACCTCTCTATGTCCCCTCACCAGCCGCATCAAACAACCCAATTCCACTTCCACTGCACCATGAACCGCCCTGCCATCATCGCCACTATCTCTGTGGCTTTCAGAGAGGAGACTCGCCCACAAAATGAACAGACTCACACCACTACAAAACATCTTGTCACTGTGAAACGAACCACTGTTCAAGAGAAGCCAGACACCAACAAACAGAAGGCGGCTCAAGAGAAGCTAGCCACCAGCAAACAGAAGGCCTCATGCAATAGCTCTGGTTCTCGCAAACGCAAAGGCGCCCATCATAGCACCAAGCATGATGAAGGCATTCCTGGTAGCACACAGTTAGTTGAGGATGATTAGGATGAATACATGTGTCTAGTCGTGGAAGAGCCTCCTCCATAAAACGACACCTAGAGGGTCAATGCAGCCAGGTTTCGATTCTTGGCTCCTATTCTTAGGGGCTTTTTTTTAATGTTTTTTCAAACTATGTCATCAATTTTGGTAATTTACCATAATTGTTTCTCTTGGATTTTAAGATGTAACCCTTGCACGGGCAGCTTTTTCCATTGTCTTTCCAGATTGGTTTCCCCTTAGTGTGCAGTCTTGAATCAGTCTTTTGGATGACTAAACTTGTTATAACTCTATTCTAGCACCGTAGAGGCAGGAGCCTCACTATAAATTTACTGTTTCATTAATAGAATCAGTGCTACTTAGAAAAAAATAAAATAAACATCTATTCATGTTAATAAAAATAATGTTAAATTGTTTATAAACAATTTATATAAATCACTATGTATTGATATTAGAACTGTTAATAATTTTATTAATATTAACCATAAAAATTAAGAACAAATTCTAGCAGAGAGTTAACAGTTATTATTTATATATAAAAAAAAAAAACAAAGAAAATTAAGAAGAGAGGACACGAATCCAACAGCTACTAATTTTCCAGTCGTCATCCCTATTAATATTACTAGAGGACTTCTCTATTTTAATGGCTTCCCGAAACTTCCGATGATGAAAATCGAGAATCTTAGCGATAACTCTAGCCTCCTCAATGCATATATGATGCTTGGTCTTTTCGCATGTTTGGATTAAGCTGAGGATTTTGTCCTCCCATATTTAATATCAGCAGCGTGTTCCTTAATAGGTGAAAATGGTCTTTTCTTTTTGAATATAAAACCCTAATTATACAATTTTAATATTAATTTTTATTCATATAAATATTAAAATATATATTCAAATTTTAACATTTATATTATTTATTATAATCTGAAAAAGATGTTATTATCCTTTATATTATATATATATATAGATTATAAACATTAAGATAAATATTTAACAAATAAATAATTAAATTAATAAATTAATATGAATTGAAATTCATTAGATATAATCGTTATTATTAAAAATTACAAATTTGTCCCCTCTCCCTCCCGTAGTCAAACTAACTGTTTTCTTCTAGCTGTTAGGTTGACATGTCTTCCTATTTAACCCTCTTCCTGGATCTGTTTCTTCATCATGTCCTGAAGATGAACCACACTTGTTGGTTCGAAACGCGTCGACCCAAATCTTCAATGTGATTTCTTCCGAAAAAATTCTTTATATGCTTTAAGAGTTTCTGATGAGAACCATCTCAATGAAGAGAAATCACATCTCCTAAGTGTTTTCTTTAATAATGAGTATAGTAGACACCAATGTACTAAGACTTTCCTCAGAGCTGAAAAAGGTCCTAATGCTGAAAACGATACCAAGGATCATTTTTCTAGTGTTCATCTTCATTTTATCCAAGGGACCACTAACAAGATTGTGAGGATCCTAAGGAAACATAAGGTGGCTTCAACCTTTAGGCCTTTAAATACCATCCGGAGCTCCCTTAGGTCTATAAAAGACCTAGTGGACCCCTAGAATATGAAGGGTGTTTATGTTATCCCATGCTCTTGTGGGACTCCCTGCATTGGTGAGACTGGTCGCTCGATTAATCAAAGGATTCGTGAGCATGCTTCTGGCATCAAGCATGGCAGGACCCGCTCCTCTGATTTGGTGGAGCATGCAGATAAATGTAAGCATCACATCTGCATTGAGGAGGCCCAAGTTGTTGCTAGGGTTAGTCATTTCAATCATCATAAATTAAGGGGGGCCCTAGAAATTGAAAATAGACCCAATAATTTGAATAGAGATGATGGTTGGAATATTAGTAGAAGTTGGGTCCCTGTCCTGTCCTCCTAGTTTTTAGGCTTCTTTTTGGGATTTATTTTGTTTGTTTATCTATGTAGGTCTTGGTGTCCTTTTTATAGTATTTGTTGTTTATTTATTCTTCATTAGAGTTTATTTTCTTGGTCCTTCATGTTTTTTTATGTATTTTATTAGCTTATTAGTTCTTAACTCCTTTTTTCTTAATGGACCTAAGTCCCATATTTTATTGTTGACCCCGATTTATTTATTGATTGGTTTTCTTTGGATATGTGTGTGTGTGTGTGTGTATTTCTA